>JAQQSK010012686.1:0-11772 GCA_028658325.1 Potorous gilbertii | reverse complement strand
ACAAATGGGGAGAAAATTTTGGAACCCAAAATCTTGTGAAAATGAATGTAAAAAGTTAAATAAATTTATTTTAAAGAAAAAAAAAAGAAAGAAAGAAAGCAATTTGATATAGGTCACACATGTAGCCATGGAAAGCACTTCCATAATAGTCATGTTGTGAAAGACTAACATTTCCCTCTACCTTGTCCTGCCCTACATTTACTCCATTCTCTCCCTTGACCTACACCCTCATAATAGTGTTTGCTTTTGATCACCCCTTCCCCCAATCTGCCATCCCCTCTAGTATCTTCCCTCTCCTATCACCTTCCCCTCTGCTTTCCTGCAGGTTAAGAAAGATTTCCATATCCAATTAAATGTGTGTTATTCCCTCTTTAATAACAAATCTGATGAGAATAAGGTTCATAGTACTCCCTCTTACCTACCCCCTTTTCCCCTCCATTATAAAAGCTCTTTCTTGCCTCTTTTATGTGAGATGATTTTTACATTCTACTTCTCCCTTTCACTTTCTCCTAGTAAATTTCTCTCAACACTTAATATTATTTTGTAGATATCTTCCCTTCCTGTTCAACAATGCCCTCGGTTTATATATACATATATATATATATATATGTATGCACATATATACATATATTTATGTATGTATGCATAAATATGTATATATACATAGTAACACATTACACATACATATACATACACATATATATATACCTATATACTATATACATACACATGCACATGCACACACACACACACACACACACACACACACACACATATATATATATATATATATACATATATATATGTATATATATATATATATATAAAATGCATGGATACATACATACTTACATCTCTAACTACCCTAATACTAAGAAGGTCTTGTGAACTACAAATATCATCTTTCCAACAGTACAACTTTAATGAGTCCTTTATGGCTTCTCTCCCGTATTTCTTACCTTGTCATATTTCTCTTTGTTCTTATATTTAAAAGTCAAATTTTCTATTCAACTCTGGTCTTTTCAACAAGAATGTTTGAAAGTCTTCTATTTCATTTAAATTTCATTTTTCCTTGAAGTATTATACTCCATTATGCTGGTTAGAAGATTCTTGGTTTTAATCCTCGCTCATTTGACCTCTGTAATATCATATTCCAAGCACTTTAATTCCTTTGTGTAGAAGCTGCCAAATTTTGTGTTATCCTCATTGTGTTTCCACAATATTTGAATTGTTTCTTTCTGGCTGCTTGCAATATTTTCTCCTTGACCTGGGAACTCTGGAATTTGACTGCAATATTCCTAGGAGTTTTCTTTTTGGGATCTCTTTCAGGAGGTGATTCTTTCCATTTCCATTTTGCCCTTTGCTTCTAGAATTATTAGGGAAGTTTTCTTTGATAATTTTTTGAAAGATGATGTCTGGGCTCTCTTTTTTATTATGGCTTTCAGGTGGTCCAATAATTTTTTTAAATTATCTCTCCTCGATCTATATTCCAGGTCAGTTTTTTTTTTCCGGTGAGATATATCACATTGTCTTCTATTTTTTTTCATTCTTTTACTTTTGTTTTATGATTTTATTTTTATTTCTCAAAGTCTTTAGCTTCCATTTGCTTCATTCTAACTTTAAGGAATTACTTTCTTCATTGAGCTTTTGGACCTCCTTTTCCATTTGACCAATTCTGCTTTTTAAGGCATTCTTCTCCTAATTCGCTTTTTGAAACTCTTATCATTTGGATTAGTCTATTTTTAATGTGTCACTTTCTTCAGTATTTTTGGGGGTCTCCTTTAGCAAGCTTGTGACTCATTTTTCAAGATTTTTTTTTTTACATTGCTTTCATTTTTCTTCTCTTACACTAGTTTCAAAATCTTTTTTTGAGCTCTTCCATGGTCTGAGACTATTTCACATTTTCCTTGAAGGTTCTGGATGTAGGAGCCTTGACCTTGCTATCTTCCTCCAGTTCTATGCTTTGATGTCCCTCATCATAAGAAAATGCCTTTTCAGGGGTGGAACCAAAATGGCAGAGTAGAAAGATGCAAATACTCTAGCTCTTCCCCAACAGCCCATAAAATACCTGTAAAAATGACTCTAAACAAATTCTAGAGCAGTAGAAGCCACAAAATGACAGAGTGAAAGAGATTTCCAGCCCAAGGTAACCTGGTAGGCCAACAGAAAATGTCTATCAAATGGGGCATGGAGCAAAGTGTAGACCACAGAGCCCAGCCCAGCCCTGGGTGCTCAACATCAGCAGGAACAGGCCCACAACAGGCCTCAGGGGCATAATCCCAAGCTCCAACAGTGATTCTCAGATCCCTCTACCCACAAATGCCAAATTAAAGCTTCAAAGTTCACTGAAAAAGCTTTTCCATCTGAGTGAGAAAGGACTATGGTCTGATCCTGTGGGCAGCAGCCACTGCAGTGGCAACATCCATTTTTGGAACCCTCCACCTAAAGCCCCTGGGGGAATTGAGCAGCTGAACTGAATCTCAGCCCTGAGCCAGGCTCTGGGGTGAGAAAGAGGAGCACTGGTGTGGTGGAGCTGGAGGCTACCGTGGAGAGGAAATTCTACTACTCAACGATTCTGGGCAGAAAAGTTTTTGGTTTCTCCAAGACCAGTGCATAAGTCAAAAGAGGAATAAATTTCTCCCCCTTGATTGTGCCACCTTGGAGGATCTGAGATCTTATAGGTCCCCAGAGTAAAACCATTCTTGACAAAGGACTCAAAAGTCAAGTAACTGACTGAGAAATTACCCCCCCAAAAAGGGGAAAAAAATAAGACTATAGAAGTTTACTTTCTTGGTGAAAAGGAACTGTGAGTAAGATTCTCTCTCCACACCCATGACTAACTCTCTCCCACCAGTGCTCCTCCCTGCCCCAGCACCACCATCCAAGACTGTGACCCAGATCAACTGCTTGATTGCTCCCAGTGTCTGTAGGCTGAGTGCTGCAGAAGCAGCTGCTGCCATGACAGTAGGTGCTGTTGCCCTGGGACTGGAGCCAGACAACATTCCTCTCTCACTCAGGTGAGAGTGCTTTCCCACTGACCTTTGAAGCTGTCTTTGGCATTTGTGGGTTGAGAAGTCTGGAAACTGCTAGAGCCACCAGTGATTCAGTGCCATGAGGTCTGTTCCACTCCCATCTATGCCGGCGAGGCCCACCTTGGGTTGTGTTCCTCTCTGAGCATACTGCAGTAGACCCTTCCTATCAACCTTCCAGATAGTCTTGGACTGGAAATCTGTTTCATATTGTCATTGTGTGGCTTTGGTGGCTCTAGAATTAGTTTAGAGTCATTTTAACAGGTATTTTGAGGAGTTTGGGGGAGAGCTCAGGCAGGTCCCTGGTTCTACTCTGTCTTCTTGGCTCTGCTCCCTTTCAAATAGCTCTTAAGAATAAATGAATCACAAAATTGCTTCCAAAATGGTGTGGACATACAATGTGAGAATCCCAGCATCTCAGGCTTAGAAGAGACTTCAGGATTCAGCTATGATAAGTATAATGCTGTGGTAAAAAGAACAGGGGTTCCAGAGCAAGAAAATCTGGGTTCAAATTCCACTGCTGATTTTTATTTTTTGCAGCTTCTCTTTTTTTAAGGTCAGGTTTTCATTTCAGATAGTAAGCTTTTGTTTTCTTTTGTTCTTTGCTTTAGGATTGGGAAGGCCATTTTGAGAATAAACACATGCAATTGCTAAGTACTAAATAAGGACTAAAATGTTATTTATTTGTTGAACTCACATAATTATGCTTATGGGAAACTATGAATTTTGATTATACCTGCAAAAGTATATAAAAGCTGTGCAAAGTTGACTACTTTGATTCTTTTTTTTCTCCTATGTGTTACCAGAGACAGAAATAAAAGACAATGTATCTGCCTCTCAGGGTTACAAAGGATTATTTTGGATTGGGATATGTATGATATGTTTAAAATGAACCCTAGATTTTTCAAAAATGCCAAATATTTCAATAGGGGATGAAGGAAGTCTACATTATGAGAACCCATGTCTTTAGATCATGTACAATATACTCAACTCAGCCCTGTGGAGGCTTGGTGATCCTGCTTCTGGAAATACACGTTGGAAGGTGACTTTGCCCCCCCCCCCCCACTTCAAGTTAGAGTAATCATCTAACTTTTGTTTTTCCTTTCTTATTAAAAGCTTTTTTATTGACTACTGAGCCAGAACTAAGGGTTCATACAAAATATTGATACTATTTCCCTTTTTTTCTGTAGTGGTTTTCAAGTAAGGAGAAAGGAGAAGTAGCATGAGCCTCTAGGGTAAAATGGAGAAAAGTAACTGCTGTAACAGTAGACAAATCCTAAAACTTCCTTATCTATACCCCTCAACACTTACCTCCTGCCCTCTGGCCACCATGTAGCCATAAGTGCATGGCATCTGTTGTATTTGATTCCTTCTTGTACTTAGGTAATTGAAATAAATTTGAACTTCCTGATCATAGAAGAAACATCAAGGGTTCCCTTTATCAATTGTAACTGGTAACAGTTGTCACATCCATTAAGTAACCAATATTGAGGAGTAACCTGCTGGACTCAACCATCAGTGAATGAATCAGTAGTTGAAACACTTCAACCTGTAAGCAAGAGAATGACTTTACTATAAACTAAGACTTGGTAAAAATCTTAAAGGGAGAAAAGGACTTCCAGAACCAGAGCAGGTACTACCAAGTGTGGATGTAGCAGGATTAGAAATATTTTGTGGGGGCTATTATAAATTTGGGTCCACTGAGAATTTTTTTGCAGTTGTTGTCCTCCCATATTGTTACTCTGGACTCGAGACCTTTATGAGGACTGAAAGCTGTATGTAGCAGTGACTTCAGAAGTTATAGAACCAGGAGAATTTTGGAAACAAAAGCAGGTGGTAGGGGACACGTCCATAGTCATCAATGGTGGAATCACACACTGACAATGCTTCATTTCCAGCCCTCTAACTCCAAACAAGTAGAATTTCAAAAATTATCATAGAGACTGGGGTATGGTAGTGGAAAAAAATCAGGAAACGAGAAAGCATAGGAAAACTCTGAAAACAGGAAAGAAATATCATAGGTTAAAAATTAGGATAATTTTTCGTAGATAAAAAAAATTAGGAGAAGAAAATTCTGCAATACCAAAAAAGAGAATCAATTGGTCGCAGGAAAGCAAAGAGTAATTAGACCGTTGAATAAAAGAGTTCAAAGCTCTTGTATTATTATAAGGAGTAGAACAGCCAATATAGTTGAACAACAACAACAAAAAAAAGACAGCAAAGAAGCAGACATCTTGGAAGACATAACTAAAGAAACAGATCTCAAAAATTTGATGTTAAAATAAGACATTAAAACAAGAAAAATCACTTTAAATTGACAGAAAAAATGACATATTTGATAAGCAACTACCTAGACAATTATCAAACTTCTAGATAATCAGATGAAAAAAAAACCTTGGCTAATATATGGAAAATCATAAAAGACAAATTTCCTAGATTAGGATAACCAAATGACAGAATGCAGCTATATTCCATAATGTCCACGTGAATTAAAACCGAGAACTTTACACATCCAAAGATATGACTGCCTCCCTTATGATATTAAGAGATTAGGTACCAGTAAACCCCAGTTCAAATCACACAGGACTATGCATTTAATGTATTGAGAGAGAAAAAAGTTTGAATATGGTATAAAATCAAAGTAAAAAGATATACTTGAAAAGCAACTTATACTACAAAGCATAACAACATTTTAAACAAAGTAATCTAGAAAGTTAAAGATGCAAACTTCAAAAGTCCAAGTGATGATACAGTATTTACAACGTGAAAAAAAAAGACTTAATGGTTTATTCTGAATACCAACACCTCCTAGGATCAAATTGGGAAAAAAGAGAGACACTATTTAAAACTAGATTTTACCGAACCCAGAAACACAAACTACTGAAGGAAGGATTCCCTATTCATCAAGAACTATTAGGAAAAGCAGTTTGGAAGAAACAATTTTAAGACAAATTGCTTACACGACAAACCAAAACAAACTACAAACGCACACACATACACACACACACACACTCACACATGTATACATGTATATAATAGAAACAAAGGACAGACGGTAAAAATTAAAAGGAAGAAAGGAAGGGATGAAGGAAGGAAGAAAGGAGGAAAAAAATGAGTAAAGAAAGGAAGGAATAAAGGAAGAAGGGAGGAGAGGAAAATTTGAGGTTGTCTCTAACATTCTTTCTAGCTTTGTGTCTATCATCCTTTAATCTGGTGATATTAAGACCTAAATGGGCTCAAATGAGTTATTTTTTTAAGTTTATAGCTTTGAGAAAATATTCATTGTAAAGAGAGGAATAAAAGTAATCATGAAACAGACAGCTTTGATCATGTAATTTTTAAAGGTTTGACAAAGACAAAACCAATGTAAATAGAAGATGAAAATAAATTAATTTGGAAAAATTCTGATCAAAGATCTCCGATAAAGGCCTGACAACTAAATCAAAGGAATTAATTAAAAATAATTTGATAAAATCATTTCCTGTGGATGAGAGGTTTCAGGAAATTAATAAACTTCTTCTGAAGAATAAATGCAATTAATCAACAATAATATTAATAACTTCCAAGTCACTAATAGTAAGAAAAAACAAAAGTTGAAACAACACTGAAGATTTGCTTGATATCCTGAAAATTAACAATGATCATAGAGAAATGATACTACTACACTAGTGGTGGAGTTTTGAAATGACCTGTGGTGGCGTTTGAATGAAGAGTACAGATATGCACAGGGTTAGCTGTCAACAATAGTTCTTAGAAGGAGAGGGGGAAAAGATATTCCAATAGGGAAGAATCTCAATGTACAGTTTTCATTTCCCCTGGCTGAGGAGAACATACAATGGGATGGTTTTTGAACGTCAAACTGTTTCATGGATCTGAATTCTAGTTGAAAGTCCTGAGACCTTTAAGGAAAAATGAAACAAAACAAAAAAAACCCCCAAAACCTTAAATAGTTTAGAACATGAACCAATGTGGGACCAATAAGAGACATCTCTGGTTGTAATGCCAGGCATGACAGCACATCTGAGGACTGCTGCTGTGAATAATTTTAAACATCTAATCACATAGTATAATGTACTCTCTATTCAACAATAAACTAAAAGTAGTTTGGTAAAGTAAAACATGGCATTCATAGTAACATCCTTAAGCAAAACTTATCATCTGACACATATATGTATCTCATAACACACAGAGTGTCATATGGTCCAGAGTATATATCATTGTATCCCCAAAGTCAGGGGGTCCCAGGCTAGGGTCTTTCCCAGCAAGACACATTTACCCACAGGTCACTGTAAGAATAGTCTCCTTAATCAATACACAGTGTTCAAGTAAAATCCTCTCTCATCTTGACTGAAGGTTTACTTTGAAACCCCACAGCTCCTTCTCCATGGGCCCACCTCTCCTAGCTCTTGCCTGGGTTCATACACAGGCAGTCTCTGCTCCTACTCCGTGTCTCAGCTCATAGGGACTGTTACACTCCCAACTCTTCCTACTTCTGCCTGATAGCAGGTTCCACATAGCTTAATAGGGCTATAACAATATGTATTTATACACGTTAACAGCACCACAATCTCAGTACATTTTAACAGCTCTTAAAAGGAGTTTAAGCTAAACCTCCTTCCTGCAGCTCAATTCACTCATAAAGACCAACAAACAGGGCTTCTGTCTGAAAAATCAACACAGATCAACAGACAGGGTTTCTATTTGAGGAATTAACACAGATCAACAGGGTTCCTTATACCATAAATATTCTTTCTGTTAGGCCTCCCCACAAGCAAGTTCCCCTAGCCTATTCTCTCTCTCAGCTCTGCTTCTTTCTCTAGTCTGTCTTCTTCCTTCAAGAAATACTAATTTATACACTTACATATATATATATATATATATATATATGTATACATATATATGTATATATACGTATATATATATTCAATCAAAGACTTTTGATTAGAACAAAAACTCTTCATTCAATCAAAGGCAAGACAATCAAAAACACTTGATTGGGTAAAACTCAACTCAGAAAAACAGCAAAAATTCTTACTTTGCTTGCTATTACACAGGTATCCATAGGGTGAGTGAATATTTACTCAATTTCCTAGTAAGAAGTGAAAAACATGGAGCATGAACAAAGGGATTTAACGCCAACTGTGCCAATACAACATTGAGGGGAACTGTATCCATATCACTCAAACAAATTTTCATTAATTCTCATGGTCCAAACATTCTAGAAATCAATTCAGAACCAGACAGGAAAAGTGACGAACATCTTCAATCTCTTTTACCTATATCAAAATGAGTTTATGTGCATTGTGTGTGTGTATGTGTGTGTGTGTGTGTATAGTGTGAATATAGATATGCATAGATTCATACACACATAAATATGCATACATATACATATACCCACAATGTATGGATATAGTGATGCATGTATACAAAATACTTTTATTCCAATCAATCAAAATATTTACAAAGCTATTCTGGGGGAGTAGTGAAAGTTTGAGTAGAAGGTAGATGTTGATCATTTGGGGATTGGCTGCAAAAATTGTGATGTATATATGTCATATTCCTGTGATAGGATTTCTCTTCCAGAAGGAAAGTATTTTGCCTTTCATAATTTACTATCTATTGCATTCTTTACAATGACTATGTTCTATCCACAGAAGTCCCACATTAGTACTTTCTTCTTTCGTCTCATTGTTTCTTTTTTGAAAATGTTATTTTATTTATTTTCAGTTTCTTACAATCACTTCCATAAATCTTAAATTTTTTTTCTCCCATCCTCCCCCTCCTCTGCCCTTCCCTCTTCCCTCCTTGAGATGGTGTGCTTATCTTGGTTACATTGGGTTTGTTTGTGCAAAAACTTTTCAATTTAATGTAAGCAAAATTATTCAATTTGCACTTCATAATTATTTCTATCTCTTGTTTGGTCAAAAATTTCTCCATTCTTCACAAATCTGACAAATACACTTTTCCTTGTTCCCCTAATTTGTTTACAGTTTGAATTGGTATACCTAGATCATGTATCCATTTGGATTTTATTCTTGTGGATGGTGTCAAATATTGGTCTATGCCCAGTTTTCCCACACTGTTATCCAGTTTTCCCTGCAACTTTTGTCATACAGTGAGTTCTTACCCCAGAAGCTGGGGTCCTTGGATTTATCAAATAGTGGATTACTATATTCATTGACTACTGCATCTTGAATACGTAACCAATTCCACTGGTCTACCCCTTTATTTCTTAAGCAGTACCAAATGGTTTTAATTATTGCTGCTTTATAAGAATTTGAGATCTGGTAGGGCTAGCCCCCTTTCTCCAGCATTCCATTAGTTTCCTTGATACTCTGAACATTTTGTTCTTCCAGATGAATTTTGATAATGTTTTTTCTAGCTCTAAAAAATAAATATCTGGTAGTTTGATTGATATGACACTGAATAAGTAAATCAATTTAGGTAGAATTGTCATTTTTATTATATTAACTCCGCCTACCCATGAGCAACTGAAGTTTTCCCACTTACCTAGATCTGACTTTATTTCTGCAAAAAATGTTTTGTAATTGTGTTCATATAGTCCCTGGGTTTGTTTTGGCAGGTAGACTTCAGATATTTTATAATGTCTACTATAGCTTTAAATGGGATTTCTCTTTCTATCTCTTGTTGTTGAGTTTTGTTATTAATATACAGAAATGCAAAGCATTTATCTGGGTTTATTTTGTAACCTGCAACTTTGTCAAAGTTGTTTATTATTTCAAGTATTTTTTTTACTTGAATCTCTGGTATTCTCTAAGTATGTCATCATATCATCTGCAAAAAAGCGATATCTTAGTTTTTTCTTTGCCTATTCTAATACCTTCAATTTATTTTTTTCTCTTACTGTTAAAGCTAACATTTCTAGTACCATATTGAATAACAATGGTGATAATGGACATTCTTGTTTCACCCTTGATCTTATTGGAAATGCATCTAATTTATCTCCATTACACATAAGGCTTGCTGATGGTTTTAGGTAAATAGTGCTTATTAGTTGATGGAAGGCTCCAATTATTCCTATGTTCTCCAGTGTTTTCAATAAGAATGGGTATTGTATTTTGTCGAAAGTTTTTCTGCATCTATTGAGATAATTATGTGCTTTCTGTTAGTTTTGTTGTTGATATGATCAATAATTCTTATAGTTTTCCTAAGATTGAGCCACCCTGCATTCCTGGTATAAATCCTACCTCATTAAAATGTGTTATTCTCATGATAAGTTGCTGTATTCTTTTTGTGAATATATTATTTAAATTTTTGCATCTACATTCATTAAAGAAGTGGGCCTATAATTTTCTATCTCTGTTTTGGCTCTTCCTGTTTCATCTCATTGCTTCTTTACTGATTAAATAGTAGTCATTTCCTCTGAACTTTCTTTCCTCCTCTAGTCTGTATTTCCAAACCTCTTAACCTCCTTTATTTCTTCACCTTCCAATAAAGAAGTTTGCTTTTATCCCTATCAAGGCTACCTTCTCATTTCATTTTGAATTATTTCATCTAAGTTTTCCTGAGGTTTTCTGAAAACCTCCCCTTCTTTATTTCTGGTAGCTTAATAGTAAAATATCTCATCATTGGAGCCAAGATGGCAGAGTAGAAAGATTCACATATACTAGCTTCGAATCCACAGCTCATGGATTTCCTGTAAAAAGAACTCCCAACAAATTCTGGAGCAGTGGAAGCCATGCAGCAATGGAGAGAAGGAGATTTCCATTCCACAGAGCCCTGAAAAACTGATCCCAAAGGTCCCTCATGTACTGGACGGGAGCGGAACCCAGTCCTTCCCTGGCCACCTGGCATGGAGAGAAGAGATCCAAGCAGGCTTCAGGGACAGAATCTCCGGTGGCCTCAAAGGTGCCTCCACCCACAGGCGCTACAGGTTAGTGAGAGAGACTTCTGGACTGGCTGAGAGGGGAGCGGGGTGTCGCCACAGCTCAAGCCCCCTCAGGAGGCAGCGGTGGAGGCAGCAGGCGACCAGAGTCTCCCGGAGCAGGCAGGAGCTCAGCAGGAGTTCTGGTCCATTACAGAAGGTCTCTGCATAAACTCCCGAAGGAACTGAACCTGGGAGGCTGATCTGCCCCATCTGAGAACCTGATTTACTCTTACCCTGAATAGCAGCTGGGCAGCTGATGAAAGCCCTGAGGCTGGGGAGCAGCATTTGAGTCTCAGACCCCAAGCACTAGCTGGGAAGATCTAGGTGGGAGTGGAGAGGAATCTCAGAAGTCAAGTACCTGGCTGGGAAAATGCCCAGAAAAGAGAAAAAAATAAGACCATAGAAGATAACTTTCTTGGTGAGCAGATGTTAGCACCTTTCCTTTCTGATGAGGAAGAACAATGCTTACCATCAGGTAAAGACATAGGAGTCAAGGTTTCTGTATCCCAAACATCCGAAATAGGTATCCAATGGGCTCAGGCCATGAAAGAGCTCAAAAAGGATTTTGAAAATCAAGTTAGACAGGTGGAGGAAAAACTGAGGAGAGAAATGAGAGAGATGCAAGAAAAGCATGAAAAACGGGTCAATACCTTGATAAAGGAGACCCAAAAAATGCTGAAGAAAATAACACCTTGAAAAATAGGCTAACTCAATTGGCAAAAGAGGTTCAAAAAGCCAATGAGAAGAAGAATGCTTTCAAAAGCAGAATTAGTCAAGTGGAAAAAGAGGTGCAAAAGCTCACTGAAGAAAATAGTTCTCTCAAAATTAGAATGGAACAGATGGAGGCTAATGACT
>JAQQSK010012685.1:0-11772 GCA_028658325.1 Potorous gilbertii | reverse complement strand
TTGTTCTTGCTACTAGGAAATAAGAAATACAGGTAATGGGGAATAGAAAGTTATCTGGCCCTACAGGACAAAAGAGAAGGTGGGGTAAGGGAAGGGAGGGATGATAGAAGAGAGGGCAGTTTGGTGATATGGGTAATTAGAATGTCCAGTGTATTGGGGAGGGGGGAGGGGACAAATGGGGAGAAAATTTTGGAACCCAAAATCTTGTGAAAATGAATGTAAGAAGTTAAATAAATTTATTTGAAAAAGAAAAAAGAGTTGTAGGGTTTCCTTAAATGAGCGGGAAAAGCTTTACCTGAATTCTTACATATCCCTTCAAATTAAGAAGGCATAGGTAGTATGGCTTTCTACAAGTTTCAATTTGCTTATAGTAGGTCACTTTATTCAGACAGAAGAGGGGATATATGTAGACAGAAAAAGATGAAATTGCTGATGAAGTCCTAGGCATAACCATCGGATACCAAAGGAATTTTGTCGATTGATGGTTTGTGTTATAGAATTGTTCACCTCACTCAAAATTTGTATATTCGTAAGTTCTTAGAAGATTTTACCTCACATTATAATAAATTTAAAATAAAGTACACATTTCTACAACATTTTAACATTTTCAAAGTACCTCCCTTATTACCAAGCCTGTGAAATCATAGGATCATAGATCTAGAGCTAGAATGGATAAAGGAGGCCATGGAGTTTGATTCTTTCATATTTTAGATGTGGGAAAGGAGGCTCAGTTAAGTAACTTGTTCAAGGCCACACAACTAAAAATGGTTACAGATGACTTGTGAACCCCAGATCTCTGACTCCACAAGCAGGAGTCTTTCTATTTCTCTGCAAATATTGCAAGTCTGTTTTATAAGAAGAGGAAATAAAGGATTCTCTTTTAAGCAACTGAGATTTGAATTGATCCTTAAAATGTGCTAGAAGTATTTACACAGTTTCTCAAAGGACACACATCTTGTACTTGAATCTTTAGTGAGTATCCAAACATACTCTGCACTGGTACAACATTATTAGTCTTTACACACTCTAACACTTGATCACAAGCTAGTTAATATTACTTTCTAACTGCAGATGTTGAAGGAAAAGACAAGAGCCCAGATCTGCTGGAGATCAGTTTATTTTGCAATTAGGAAAGGATTCCCTTTTGAGGGAAAAAAAGTTTCATCTATCCCATTCATTAATTCAAGTATTAAACAAACATTGATTAAGTTACTATTTTAAAAAGACATTTGCTAAGTAAGGGTAACATAAAGACAAAATGAAATTAAAATAGATTAAATTTAAAATTAAATAGATTACATTCTTTAAAAAAGTCAGCTTTTTTTATCATTCTGAACTTAAATACCAAAAAAGGACATTTCCATTTGTACAGCAGAGCACCAAAAAAATTTATCATATACGAAATCGTCAGTGTCCATTCATATTAAAGCTTCTTTTAAAAGTATAGAATGAATTCCACATGTTACTTTTTTTAACTATCCTGCTTGTCTGTGCTTCTTTTTCAACTTCTTTCTTATGCCTAGCTATATTTTTTGCAGGAACATATAGGAGCACAATTCTGATGGAGATCTATTTATCTTACAGTTAGTAATGGATTAGTTTTCCCTTTTGAAAATATTGGCTAGGCAAGTCTAGAATTAGAACATCTACACCCCATCTGGGGAATACAAAACAGAAAAATACCTCACTGACCACAGCAAGCATTCTGAATCATTCTGAACCATTTTTTTTGCACCAGCTCTTTGGCAGACTGGTGAAGATTAATTAATCCTTCTCAGAGTATTGTTAATAATTATATATATATATATAATAATTATATATATATATAGAGAGAAAGATGCATAACTGTAAAGAAAAGAAATTATAACAAAATATAATTATTTTTTTAAAAAATAAGAAAATTTAGAGTCCCCAAGTCAAGAATTTTGCTAGAAAAAGGATGATCACTCTCCCCTTCTACACTTACAACTTCCCCCATTGTCTCCATTTAAGACAGATGTCAATAAAAAATTGCCAAAACAAAGCTAACTACTTTTATAAAGAATACAATATGTGAAAGTTGGAGGTGAAGCTTGTTGCAAAATCAAAGCAACAATGACAGGGCGATTCATTTCCCAAAAATTTGGTTACCCTTGAACTAGGAGTGTATTGCTCATGGCATTTGAATTTGGAAAACCACATGCTTGTTTTGGGGGCTCACCTATTGTCCAAAAATCCTTTCTTACCCTTTCGTCCTTCCCCATACTAATCCAGAGAATGATTCTAAGTACACATTTTCCTACTTAAATTGTTAACCCTTAGCACACAGCTGTAGGTTTTTATCTTCTGGGTCATCAGCCCTATGGGAGTTCAAGAAATAGTAAGAAGGTCATAATAACGAGTTAGTTGTCCTCCCCCAATAGCCTGGCTTGTTTTATGACTAAAAGACAATTACCCATTTCAATTGGCAAAAATGCTTAGAAAGGGAACTTCAGATGCTCAGGTTAATTCTTCTTGTACCTTTGCAAACTTAGTTCCAGATCTGCTGCTAGAGGCTTAATCGACCTTTCTTAAAGCTAATCTATAGGGGAAAAGAAAACTCTTTCCAAGCCTATTGTGAGCATTGCTGTTTTCATCAACTGAGAATTGCATTTGCAGTCCTCTCCTCGCTTCTCCTGCTTCAGCCGTAAATTATAACAGCTGTATCTATCCATAACCGAGACAAATGGTCTCCACTAAGAGCTTTTAGGTTATATTGCAAAGAAACCAAATAAACATAAATAAATCAGTTCCTTAAACTTTAGTTTGTTCCCAAATACAAAGCACAAAACTCCTGGGACTTTTTACAGCTAGTCTCCTCCACTTCTTTCACCTTACTTACTATCCCCTTCCCCCAATTCTATTAAAGAAAACTCACTTCCTTTGCTTGCATATTTCTTCATTCCTCCAGCACAATTGTTAGAAGCAGATGCCATGAAAAATACTTGTGGTAGAATGCCTTTTAAAGCTACAGGTCATAATAGAGATTTGTAATTTCATGTAGAATTGACTTTTTCTCTTCTATATAAATGGGAAGATCCATTTTATTTGGTGTTAGGCAAAAGCAGAATAAAGAAAAGAAAATTTTAAACAAAAGAAATGAAAAATACTTGCTTTAGGATAGCATTGAAAGCTACAGATTGTATATGCTTAAAAAGAAAAGCCAGCTCCATGTAACAGAGAATCGCAGGTCTATGAACAATCTGCTTTTTATGTTCTGCTATGTATATGGGAAGGTTTATGTTTAGTGATACTTTTTTAGACTCAAGACAAAAGAGAAGGAAAAGAAAATTTTAAAAAGAGAGAGTGAAAAATACTTTCTTTATTAATAGGCATGATCTTATTCACCCTGGACAGGTATTAAGCTTCAACCAGAGAGACAGGCTATATAACAGAAGGAAATATGCATGGAAGCACAGGCAGCTCCTCAGATGAGGAAAAATGAGCAAGAGGAAAGGTTAACATTATTGGAGAACCCTAGAGTCTGAAGACAGGTGTTGGAACCTGAGGCAAGATCTGAGAAAGTACAGGATTATGTGCCCAGTGTAGGCTGGGCTCCAAGATGTAGCCAGCACTCCTGACCTATTTGCTCCCTGGGAGTTCTGGTGTTATTACTTGAGGTTCAGTGTGTCAGCCTCCATGCTTACTGAACCCTGATTGCTGAAGGGTACGAGCTATGCTGCAGACCTGGATAGCTTAGATTGGTGGTTTAATTTTCTTGCTGCCCTCCAGAGAGACTATTTCCATACTGCAGCATATTTATTATGAATATTAAGTGATAAAGCTAGCGGTATTTGAGAAAAGAGTCATGCCCACTGAAGATTTCATGTTAATTATCCACAAATAAAGCCCAAACATTTCATGAAAACTTAATGCTTTACATATTAATTCTACCAGCTGCTAGTTTCTGGTTTCCCATCACCACCATGCTTCCAAGTTGATGTGGAAATTTCTCTGACAAAAACAAAAGACAAAAAAAAAAATCCCCAAACAAAATCAAACAAATAAACCCTGTCTTTTAAAGGTGTTGTTAATGGCACTACTTTCCTCCACTTAAATATACCCAGGAACTATAATTAGCCACACATAGGTAAATTGTATAGCATAGATTTTTTTAAAAAATCTGTATAGGAGCCTCTCTTAATTTTAACTCTCAGTTCACTACCTCCTACAGTCTACCCAAAATCAGCGTAATTATCATAACTCAGCGGTTCTCATCCTAATTTCTTCTCATATTCCTTCAATATTTCCCCTTTTCTACTGTGTGTGGGCTTTTATTTTTCCTTTCATTTATTTAGCACGTCTGATTTCGTCATCATTTTAGGAAATTCTTGGTGGGGAAGGCATTCTACCAATGCAAATCAGGAACTCATTTTTAACAGTATTAGCCATTTGTCTGAGACTTTGAAAAATTGTGACACCTCTATGATCACATAGCTAGTATGTGTTAGAGCCAAGTATTGATCAAGGCTGGCCCTCTACCTGCTACACAAAAAATATGAGTAAATCTGGAAAGAAAGAAACAAACATTTTACTATCTGCTATGTGACAGGCCCTGTGCTAAATGTTTCACAAACATTATATCATTTGTTCTTCAAAACAACCCTAGGAAGTGGGAGATATTATTCCTCAGTTTACAGAAGAGGAAACTGAGTTAGACAGAGGTTAAGTGACTTGTCTGGGGTCATGTAGCTAATAAGTGAGGCAGATTTTGAACTCAGGTCTTTCTGACTCCAGAACCAGTCTTTGATCTATTGCGCCACTAGCTGCTCCCAAACACCCCGCTTCGGTTCCTTTTTAAGGAGCACTATCTTCTCTGCTTGTTACTCCAGCTTTAGGCAGAAAGTATATTGATCAGTAGGAATATGCTCAAGACTGGATTTCTGATTGCATTTGGTATACAGAATTCCCAAGTGAAAAAACCCTAGAACCAATGCAGACTGGCACTTCTCCATAATTTATGGTACACAGAATTGCCTAGACTCTTGAGAAATGGAGTGACTTGCCTAGAGTCACACAGATATTTTGTGTCAGATCTAGGTTTTTCTAACTATAAGACCAGATCTCTATCCACTCTGCCAATGTGCCTTCCACAAAAGTAGTAACATTCAACATGAGGCTCTCAGAAGATAAAAAACAAAAATGTGCTAAGAGTTGGCAAATGATTGGTTTGGAGAAACAAATGACTGCTGGGTAATACACCATTGGGATAATATACATTTGAATAGTCATTTCACAGCTGACTCTGTTTAGGAGAATATTCCATGAATATTCCTTCTCCCTATGTCTGAAAAAATGTAATAAAGTATACTCAGGATTGAGATACAGCATGGATAAACTGCAGAATCTCAATATAGTTTGAATATGCAAATCTCCATACAGTTTGCAAGGAAAAACCAGAAACAAATTAGTGAAACTAGAAATTCCAAACTTGAAAGTGAGAAGAAACACTTGCCAGCTTTTTTAGAAAGTGAGAAGAGATGTTTGCAGCATTTTCATTGAGACAGACTTCTAGCTAGAAAAATCCACTTTAGATCTAAGATCATCTAGGTCTTAGGAGCCATTATCTCCAAACCTAATAGCTGCCATTAGTTAGCCATTTAGCAACAACACTGAACACCGCTTGGGTAGAAAGGCTACTTCACTGAGTATGCTATGGTGAAAAGTGATAGGTTGTAGAGAATTTGTGTCTAAATAAGTAAACACTGAAGTAAATGACTGTTCTTCATCATACTTGAAATACATCCTTATTCTTTGTTCTCTTTTTATGGAAGATAGACTAGAGAATTGGAGAATCAACATGAATTTTCCTAGATATACAACTGATGGTGAGGAAATATGAGCTTCAGAATTGAGTTACTTTATTCACTCTCAGTGTATAGAATTGTGACACTCGTGGTAGAAACCATACCTATGTTAAAATTTGGAAGAATTATTTTCAGAAAGCTGTACTTCACATGATTCTGTGTGGAGGAGATTTTTTTGTCATATAGTATAATTGTATACACTGCCTGGTGTATTCAACAGGTGTTCTAAAATATTTAATGAATAAATAAACATTGATATATTACAAGCAAGAACTCTGAAGGTAAACAGAAGACAAGTATCTCATCAAAGAAATGTGTAACTGGAAAAGAAAATTGGACAGTCTGGTGGCAGCAGGGAAGGATTAACAGTTAACAATTCATTTTCTCCATTTATTTTTCAAAGACATAAAGGAGTAAAATGATAGGATACCCCTAACCATGGTTTATCCCTGGTGGTGAATTTAAGGGAAGATTTTGTCAAGGATTGCACAGGATAGACAGGATGGGTAGGTTGTCATCTGCATCTTTTGAAGGAGTACATTGATATGATCCTAAATCAATTTGAATATTGACTTATAAACCTATTCCACAGGTGTCCAAAATAACAGTCAAATGTGCTGTCTCCTTATGGCAAGTCTCTAATTAATTTTTTCCCTATAGAATTACATATGTAGCCTATTACAGGATCTATGATGGAAGCCTTTTCTAGTAAGTTTCAGATTCATAGTGGTTGCTGGTACAGTCTTAAGAACTAAGGTTGACTCATGTCATGATAAGGAAACTGCACTGGGTCTTTATTGGATAAGGAAACAATAGCAATCATTAAAGCATATGAAAGCCAATATGATATAGTGCATAGCGAGCTGACTTCTGAGATAAGTCAAAAAAAATGCAAACTGAGTTCAAGTCCTGTCTCTAACACATACTGACTATGTGATCCTATGTAAGTCATAACTTCTTAGTTCTCTAGGCAACCTTCTAAAATGATGAGATGTTGAAAAAGGTAACAATCTATATAGGTAGAAAGAGTTTCCTCAAATAGGTATACCCAAAATCAATGAAATTACATACCTCTTCCCTATCTCTGTTAAAGAATGCAATATAGCCATTCTTCAAGAATATATGATTTCATCTCTGATTACTCACTCCAACAGTAGATCAAAAGTTTTTCATGTCTTGGAAGGTTGTTCTTAGATTAAAAGAAATGATTACCTGGTTACTAGTCATCTGGAGCTGAGGCACTCTGAACTTGAGTAAAGTGGACCATGAATGAGAGATTTACAATGGGCTCTCTCACTCAAAACCTTTTTAGGTTAATAAGACTTGTCAGGAAGTGTCCTCTGTCAGCACAGTCTTTAAAAACCTAGACCATCTCCATGCTGCAAGAAGACACTGAAGTAGAAGTTTAAAAGGTAGCATATACAATCACATATCAGATAATATGATCATGGAATAATAGAGGAAGGACAGCAAAGCATAATGTCTAGACAGTTGTCTTCAGAGTCAGGAAGACTTGAGTTAATGTCCTATCTCTGACACATATCGGTTATATTACCCTGGAAAAATCACTTAGCTCCTTGGTGTCCTAGGCAACCCTCTAAGATAATAAATTGTGGAATAATTGCAGATTTGTGTTGCTAGAGAAAATTTCCTCTCTAGGAATTCCCTACACCAGCGAAATCACAGGTCAAATAAAAAAAGTAAAATCATAACAAAAATAACAGCATTGAAGAGCAATAAGGATATGCACCTCTATTTGTATCTATAGCTGTATCATCTATATCTCTCTACATCATAAAATTTCTTCATCAAATTCTTATAAACTAGATTAATAATCATACATTACAAATAGGAGAATTCAGACTCAAAGGAATTAAATGCCTTGTCTAAAGTCACTGCAAGTGAGCATCAACAATAACAGTTTATATTTATATAGCTATCTGAGACTTGATTTATATACATGATCTAATGGAGTTTCACAAAAACCCGTAAGGTGGGTACCAGAAACATTATTGTTCTCAATTCAGAGGTGAAATAAAGGAAGGTTAGAGAGGTTAAGTTTTCCAGTGGCTGTGTAGGAATGAGCAGAGAGGGGATTCAGACCCACGACTTGGGAACTCCAGGTTCAGCACTGTATTCACTGAAAAATAATGTATGAACATAGGTACAAAAACATGTATTTCACATACATGTGTATATATATATACATATATGGCATGCACATGTGCATACACAGAGAATTATGTGCGTGTTTGTGTATTTCCAGTGTGTCTGGTACATAATCGATACTTAATCAATATTTACTGTCTCACTGATTGAAAAACTGTTATCCAGTGAGAGAGCATCATAAGGCTAGGTCTTTTGATACCTCATTCAATGCTTTCTTCTCATGCTTGGAGTGGGGGGAAGGGATTATCATATCAGATTTTTCTCTTTGTTTTACTTGCAACACAAGATAATGTAAAGTAGAAGAGGAGGGAAGGAGAAAGAAATCTAAAAAGGGGCTGTCTGGACTAGGAAGATTTCTCTTCTGGTTTTCCCTGTTTTGGATTCATCTCATGAAACCTGAGATTGTATTCATTACATCTTTGGCAAAGAGCCCCAATTTACATGCACGCAGGCCTTCTAGTATGAAAACTGCTGTTCTTTGTTGTATAATTACTTTGACCTGAGATTCAATAAATAGAAACATGTTTATAAGATTGTGATGCTAATTTACATGCAATTGGAAACCTTCCAATGTTTAAAAAAATTAACAAAGGAAGTATGATATCAAGAATAGTTGGAGAAGTCAAAATAATACCAGCAGCTCTATTGTGTTCATGATACCTTGGGTTTTCCCAAGGTTTTCTTATCTTAACTCACAAAGGCATTTGTAAACAAGCACATTGCTGTCAGAAGGATTCCAGATCAAAGGTAAGTGGTGACCAGCAACAATTAGAAAGAAAATATCTTTCCACAGGTCTTACAAGTATAGCCTAAAAAACTCAGGCTTAACCTAGCACTGGTTTGAGAGTCAGGAATTAGAGTATTTGTTTACACAAAGTAAGTTTAGTCAGTCATTTGGGATCCAGAAAGTCACAACACATTTTTAAGGCCTCCATTTTGGTGGTTTAAATTACATGTAGTGAAGACAGAAGGACAAAAGGGCTATGGTAGTCTTATTGCCTCATGTCTCCTAGATCATTTACTGACATAAGCACATGGCAAATCTTCAGTTATTTGCATGATATATGTACATTTTGGGAGTAGAAAACATCTCAGTAGACTTCCTAATCACTTTGGATTGAGATTAGGTTCTTCTGCCCAAACAAACTCTAGTAATCAGATGTCTGCTCATGGCCACTGAGTATGCAGTTCAAGTAACAGCTAGGTTTATGTTGTGTCCAACTGTTTGTGATCATGTGTACCATAATGTCCACTAGGTTATCTTTTTTTGGTAAATAATCTTTTTTTTTTATTTTTAATTTTCAACATTCATTTCTACAAGATTTTGAGTTCCAAATTTTCTCCCAGTCTCTCCTCTCTCCCACCCCAAAACAACATGCATTCAGATTACCCCTTCCTGAAATCTGCCCTTCCTTCTATCATATCCCTCCCTTCCCTTATCACCTTCTCTCTTTTCTTGTAGGGTAAGACAGATTTCCATACCCCATTATCTGTATTTCTTATTTCCTAGTTGTATGCAAAACAATTCTGAACATTTGTTCCTAAAACTTTGAGTTCCAACTTCTATCCCTTTCTTCCTCCCCACCTATTGCCACTGAGAAGGCAAAGAAATTCAATATAGGCTAGGCTATATATGTATAGTTTTGCAAAAGACTTCTTTCATAGTTATGTCCCTCCATCCTATCCTGTAACCCCCCCATTTATTCTATTCTCTCTTTTGACCTTGTCCCTCCCCTAAAGTGTTTACTTTTTTACTCCCTCCTCCCATTTGCCTTCCCTTCTACAATCCCCCTCCCCTACTTATCCCCTTCTTCCCTAATTTCCAGGAATGTAAAATAGATGTTCACACCAAATTGAGTGTGTATGTTATTCCCTTCTTCAGTCAAATGTGATGAGAGTAAGCTTCACTTTTTCCTCTCACCTCCTCCCTTTTTTCCTCCATTGAAAAAGCTTTTTCTTGCCTCTTTTATGAGAGATAATTTGCCCCATTCCATTTCTCATTTTCTCCTTCCAAAATATTCCTCTTTCACCCCTTAATTTTACTTTTATTGGATAACATCCCATCCTATTTAACTCACCCTTTGCCTTCTGACTATGTGTATATAATCCCTCCAACTACCCTAATATTGAGAAAAGTCTCAAGAGTTACAAATATTATCTTTCCATGTAGGAAGGTAAACAGTTCAACTTTAGTAAGTCCCTTATGATTTCTCTTTCCTGTTTACAGTTTTTTTTTCATGTTTCTCTCGATTCTTGTGTTTAAACGTCAAATTTTCTATTCAGGTCTGATCGTTTCATCAAGAATGCTTGAAAGTCCTCTATTTCATTGAAATACCATTTTTCCCCTGAAGTATTATACTCAGTTTTGCTGGGTAGGTGATTCTTGGTTTTAATCCTAGTTTCTTTGACTTCTGGAATATTATATCCCAACTCGTTTGATCCTTTAATGTAGAAGGTATTAGATCTTGTGTTATTCTGATTGTATTTTCACAATATTTAAATTGGTTCTTTCTAGCTGCTTGCAATATTTTCTCCTGGGAACCTGGAATTTGATTGCAATATTTCTAGAAGCTTTTTTTTTCCAGATCTCTTTCAGGAGGTGATCAATAAATTCTTTCAATATGTATTTCACTCCCTGGTTCTAGAATATCAGAGCAGTTTTCCTTGATAATTTCTTGGAAGATGCTCTCTAGGCTCTTTTTTTTGATCATGACTTTTAGGTAATCCTGTGATTTTTAAATTGTCTCCCCTGGATATATTTTCCAGATCAGTTGTTTTTCTAATGAGATATTTCACATTATCTTCTATTTTTTTCATTCTTTTGGTTTTGTTTTGTGATTTCTTGGTTTCTCATAAAGTCATTAGCTTCCATTTGCTCCATTCTAATTTTTAAAGAACTATTTTCTTCAGTGAGCTTTTGAACCTCCTTTTCCATTTGACTAATTCTGCTTTGTAAAGCACTTTTCTCCTCATTGGCTGTTTGGACCTCTTTTGCTATTTGAGGTAGCCTATTTTTAAAGGATTTATTTTCTTCAGTATTTTGAGGGGTCTCCTTTAACAAGCTGTTGACTTGCTTTTTGTGATCTTTTTTTTTTATAAATTTTTTAATAAATTTATTTATTTAACTTTTCACATTCATTTTCACAAGATCTTGGATTCCAGAATTCTCTCCCCATTTGTCCCCTCCTCCCTCCCCAATACACAGAGCATTCTAATTACCCATATCACCAATCTTCCCTCTCTTCTTTCATCCCTCCCTTCCCTTACCCCATCTTCTCTTTTGTCCTGTAGGGCCAGATAACTTTCTATTCCCCATTACCTGTATTTCTTATTTCCTAGTAACAACAACAATACTCGACAGTTGTTTCTAAAACTTTTGAGTTCCAACTTCTCCCCATCCCTTCCTCCCCTTACCCATTCCGTTTGTGAAGGCAGGCAATTCAATATAGGCCATATCTGTGTAGTTCCGCAAGTGACATCAACAATAGTCATGTTGTGTAAGACTAACTATATTTCCCTCCATCCTATCCTGCACCCCATTGTTGCTATTCTCTCTTTTGATCCTGTCCCCCCCCGAGTGTTGACTTCAAATTGCTCCCTCCTCCCTTCCATCATGCCCCCCACCCTGCTTATCTCCTTCTCCCCCACTTTCCTGTATTGTAAGATAGGTTTTCATACCAAATGAGTGTGTTTTTTATTCCTTCCATTAGTTGAATGTGATGAGAGTAAATTTCATGTTTTTTTCTCAGCTCTCCTCTTTTTCCCTCCACTAAGAAGT
>JAQQSK010012684.1:0-11773 GCA_028658325.1 Potorous gilbertii | reverse complement strand
TTCTCCAGTTAGTTTTTGAACTTCCTTTTCCATTTGTTCAATTTTCCTTTTTAAAGAGATGTTCTCTTCATGGAATTCTTTTTTAATGCTTTTAAAATCATTGATCGGTTTCTTTTCTGTTTCCTTCTTCAACTGTTCCAGGAGAGCTGTTTGTGCATGTGAGTAGTTCATAGTCCCTTCTGAAGTTTCAGATGGGAGTACAGTCTCACTCATGACCTCTTTGGTATTCGTGTTTTGGTCCTTATCCCCATAGAATGATTCTATTGTTTTTTCACTCTTGTTTTGCTTTTTATTGCTCAAGATGATGATTGTGTGTTGTGACTTCTGGTTCTTTCAGTTAGAAGCTGCAGAACTTAGTGTTGAGCTGACTGGTGTGTAAAAGCTAAGGGCAAGTGTTAATTTATCTTTTTGTTTTGTGTTTCCCTGATCAGCCCTGGGGCTAGCTTGTTAAGTGTGGGGGAGGGGTGGTCTGGTCATGAGAGATTTCCTCAACTGAGCTGAGGCTAAGGCAAGCTCAGGGATTGGTGATCTCAGCTGCCTTATTGTCTTCCCATTTCCCCTGGAGTACTGAGGCACACCTGGATCCTAGTGCAAGTTTCCACCACTTTGGGGCCCTTCTCCCTCCAGTTCTCCTCTGCCAGAGTGAGAGGAATCCCCCTTAGTCATTTTTCTAGCCTCAGGTGTTATGAGACTGTTTGCCCCATTGGCTGTCTCCACTGATCCAGGATTTTTCTGGGGAAATATTTTATGGTTCTTTTGATGTCAACAAGGTGGGAGGAGAGAGTATTTACCATTCATTCCATCATTGTGGCTCCTGGAAGTTCAAATAAGTGACTTACAAATGTTTAGTCTGCATACTGAAAGTCTCAGGAGCTGCTGTAACTGGTATCTGGTGCTCAGCAGCTGTCACTTGCTCAGCCCTGCTGATCTCCTGCCCTGGGCTGCCTCTCTGCCTTTCCACCATGCTGCTGCTCTCTGCAGGCTGCCCCAGAGTTTTCCCATGTGACCATGCCACTGAGGGATGTGCTGTGCTGTGTGCTTTGGGCTCACCTCCTAGGAACAGATCCTTCGTGTTGATCTTACAGTCTGTCCTGGCCTATGAATCTGCCACAGTCTGTCTCCTATTGGTTTCTGACCTCCAAAATTTGGTCAGATTCTCTTTCTAGAGAGCTCTGTCTAAGAGCTTAGGTGAGTCATTTCTCTCATTCAGCCATCTTGGCTCTGCCCCCCCCCCCTCATAGGGAAATTATAAACCTCTTTTAAGCAGGTAGCTCCACCATTCCTTCCCCTTCTAGCTCAAACCCCACAGCCTGGCTTTTAAGACCCCTATTTATTTAAAATTATTTTCCAATACTCTCACATTATGGGTTAGTCAGGTCTTTCCTTTTACCATGCCCAGAATAGATTTCATTTATGCTTCTTCTCCATATTCCAATTCAAATTCAGGAAACATTCATTATGTGTCAAGCACTTTGCTTTGTGTACTATTCAAAGTTTAGGTACGATCTAGTCACTTCACTCTTATTTCCTTGGACTAGAACACCTTTTCCCAAATGAGGATTTAAATCCTTCCCATCCCTGAAGGCATAACTCAGATTCTGTCTCCTCCAGGAATCCTTTCTACCCTGATAGCTATATACTCCCTGACCAGCAGCATTTATCTATTGAATTGTTCCATTAAATATTATATTACATACAGGTATTTCCCTTCTTGTCTCCCCTGCTTTTAGGACAAGGGAGAACCATTCTGGCATTTCTTATTATGACACTTGATGTTTCATCTTGCTGACTCAAACAATTTGTGTCAGTGTCTTGGTAGATGGATAAACAGCATGATGAAGTGGTTGGAGTGTTGTGCTTTTGGGACTTGCCACCTGCTTGCCATGTGAAATGGGACACCTTCATTCTTATCTCTGCCTTGCCTCATCTACAGAGAGTTTGGCTAAAATACCAGTCCTGCTTCAGGGTGTGGTTAGAATGACTGAACTCATTATTGTGGAAGGTGATGCAGTGCTTGGGAAGCAAGGAGGGTCATCCACCCCAGATCTTCCACATGTAGCTAGTGGTTTATTTATTTTGTTCTTGAAGTGTGCTTCTCCAGAATGGAGAAAAAGGTGGAGACAGCAGTAGCAGTATCCGGGAGTCACATACAACATGATGATTACCAAGCTCCTTCGGACACAGTCTTCCATTTGATGCTAATAACAACTCTAGGAGGGAGGTAGAACTGAAATGAATAAAAATAACTGGTATCTATCTGACACTTCACAAGTTTGTGAAGTCCCTTATATATTTGACCTCTTATTGCCATATTTTTCTTTGATCTTCACAACAACCTTTTGCGGTAGGTGCTACTGTTATATATTTTATTGAATAGTCTATTGAGAAATTCAGAGGAACTGGAAATCATTGATTTGAGTGGAATGCTGGAGGCTTCTTCTGCTTTCCTGGGGCCACCAACCTATGCTTCTTTGTAAAGTGACAAATCATCATCAAAAAAAAGGAAATATGTAGTCTTCCTTCTATAGTAATCGTGTTGGTATTATTGAAGTCATGAATCAGCCTGTCAAATTCCTTAAAGAATATTTTTGGAACAGAGATAGTTTTCAGCCTGAACTTGGTTGAATTTGTGCATTGCTATAAGAATTGTAGAACTTTTGAGCTGAAGGGGACCTCAGAAGTCTAACCCTGGCTGGAAAATAAACTTACTTTTTAACATTATTAGAAACTGGTAGGGAAGAGACAAGTTATAACTGGAAGACTTGTGTTCATATCTTGACTTTGCTATTTAATAGTGGTACCAAGGACAGATCCCTTTAGATCTCAGTCTCCTCGTCTGTAAAAATAAGAGGGTTGAAAGAGATGATTTCAAAGGATTCTTACTAACCTAAGTCTTAGGATCCTATGGTTCTATGATCACGTCACATACTTAAAGGGGATATTCACATTTGCCCTCCTTCCTGAGAAACACATGAATTGAATAGGTTGTCCACCACGGCATTCCTCTGCGAGTAGGATGTTTGGAGTATGTAATTACGTTGAAATCTCTGTGTGTGTCTACAATGTATCTTTTTATTTCTTTCTACATCTAAATTTGTATCAATGGGCTACAGACTAGATTTGTGATTTTACTGGCATAAGGAATTCCCTGCATGAAGAAATTTCCTCTACCAATGAAAGTCAGCACTGTCTCTGCAAGTTCTAATCTCAGAGATCTGCCTGAATTACTGAGAGGTTAAGTAATTTACTTAGGGTCACACAACCATTACATGTTTGAAGTAGATGTTGATCTCTAATCTTCCTGGCTTTGAAGATAGATAGCTTTCTATCAATTGTGTCACATTGACTCTTTTTATCTCTGTCCATGTCTGGGTCCATATCCATGTCTCTGTTTCTGTCTCTGTCTGTCTCTGTCTCTGTCTGTGTCTGTGCCTATGCTTATCTGTCAAATGACTATAACAAGTAACTAGTAATGAGTTGAGTTCTCTATCACTGCAAGTCTTTAAGGAGATGCCATATTAGAACTTAGTGGGACTGATAGAAGTGTCAAACTCACTTCTCACTGGCCATAACCAGAAGCAAAACTCCCAGATTAACTCTGAGATTAAAATGTAATTGGGAAATTGTTTAACAAAATAAATAAAAATACAACATACAAAATGTAAATTAAATCAATATGCCACCTATAGGGATCTGTTTCAATTTGAGTTTGACAGCAATGCTGTCAACCCCCAAAGGGGTTGGCCTTGGAAGGTAGAAGATTCCTGTTCTGGTAGGGGTTGGTCTAGACGCATCTGAAATACCTTTCACTTCTGAAGTTCTGGTTTCTTTGGTTCCACAGTGAATAAAGAGAAGATTTTGTCTTTTCTAGGGGAGCTGAAATGACTCCAAATGCTAGAGAATAGATTAGACAAGGAATGAGGGAGGTAAAAAAGAGATAATATTTTTATTTATAAAATAATTTTGCATTAGAGAAGGTTATTATTCAGCCTGGTTTGGATGAATAAGAGCAGAACAGAGTGAGACAGATGTATTTTAGGGCTGTAATGGGAAGAAGAATTTGATTTGTTCTAATTGATTCCACAGGGTAGAGCCTGAGGAAATGGGTGATAGTTGCAAAGAGGCAAACTTAGGTTCAATGCCAGGAAAAAACTTTTTAGCAATTAAAGCTTCCCTGAAGTGAGTGGCCTTGGAAAATAGGCGCCACTCTTCATGGAGCTCTTTAGACAAATCTTCATGAGCAAATGTTGCTTATACTACAATGGAGACTTCTTTGGTAGACTAGATAGGTATAGAAGCAATTAGTAGAATGAATGCTGGATTTGAAGTCAGAAAGTCTTAGGATAACAAGAGTTCAAGTCCTGCCTCTAACATTTACTAGTTGTATGACCATGGTCAAATTAACCTTTCTGTGCATTGGTTTCCTCATCTGCAAAGTAAGTAGGTTAGTCTTGATGATCTTTAAAGCCTTTTCCATTCTTAAGTCTATGAGTCCATGATCTTATATTATATGAAGTTTTCCTGAGAGTAAGGTAGAAAGAGTTAGCTGGTATCAGATCCTGCACAGAAGTATGTTGAACTAAGGATCTTCTAGAAGCTTGGGGAAGTTAAGTGGCACAGTGGATAGAGCACCTGGCCTGGAGTCTGAAGACCCCTCTTGCCGAGTTCAAGTCTGGCCTCAGACACTTACTGGCTGTGTGACCCTGGACACTTAACCTTTGTTTTCCTTAGACATGAATAAACAAGTGAGCAACAACTAAAGAAAACTTGTCTCTGAAGTTGGTTAGATGTGAACTCTTCACCTGTTCTCTGCTCTTCTTTAATTGTATCTTACAGGGGGAGTTGACTATTTTTCATAGGCACTATTACCTGACCAACATGATTCTTACTGAAGGTGGAGTGATTGCGACATCTAGAATAGAAAAGTGCTAATATTTCCATTCCCCTTCTGAAGTGAAACACTTTGAAAGCTGGCCAAAATTCTCTTTGTATACTACTTGGAGGAAAGGAATTGTTTGGTTTTTTCTTTGTAGTTCCAGTTTGTTGTTTTTCAGGCATTTCAGTCATGTCCAACTCAATGCTACAGGATGTTATTGTTCAGTTACGTCCGTCTCTCCATGACCCCATTTGGGGTTCTCTTGGCAAAGATACCAGAGTAGTTTGCCATTTCCTCCTCCAGCTCATTTTACATTTGAGGAAATTAATGCAAACATGGTTAAGTGACTTGCTCAGATTTGAACTCAAGATGTCTTCCTGATTGCAGGTCCAGTGCTACCTAGCTGTGAGAACCTAATACAATGCCTGGTATAATGTATGTCTGGGGATCCCCTAAGGGATTTATTTCATGAAGTTTGGATTCAGTCACAGGGCCACACTTGAAGACCTGGAGGGCCACATGTGGCCTTGAACCCGCAGGTTCCCCACCCCTGGTATAGGCTTGTAGCATTGAATAAATGCTTATTCAATAAATGAATGATTCTAATAAAGCATCTCTTGTCCTTTCAGGCTTTGTGGTGGGTGGTTATCAAGGGGGGAGGGAGGGAGCTATGCTACTGAGTTGGAATCCAGTCAAACCCTGGGCAGAAGGTGACTGGGAGGAGAGGGGATGATCACAAGGTAGAGGTGAGCCTGGCCTAGTAGAACACTAGTCTTAGAAGTTTTATTGAGTCCTGTCTTTGCCTCTTCTGAACTGTGTGGTCTTGGTCAACAAGCCTTTATTAAGAACCTACTACTTTAGTAACTATGTTAGGTGCTTGGACTTGGAAGACAAAATGCCCATACTTTGGATCTGTATAGGATGTCTCAAACAGATCTGAGCCTTTAACATGAGTCATTTCAATATGCTACTTCATATTCTTGCAGATGGCTAGAGACAAACATCCTTAACTTCCCTTTACTGATGACTGGATGACTTTATTGATGACTGAAACTAAAAGACTTTTCCAAGGTCCAGGAACTGAGAATGAGTGTATTAATTTGAGCTCTTCTCCTATACACAGTACGGAATGGTCACTGAATAGTGGAATGATGTCACTGGGACCCTATCGACTTTTTCCCTTGATTTCTTCATTTATTTATCAGAGAGATGTACAGTTACAGACATGCCTAACATGCTGGTTGGATTTTCTTGACTATAGTTGTTATAAGAGAGAGCCTCTCCTTGGGGTGGGACGGGCAGAGGGGGTGATAGAGAAATGTTAGTTAAGTAGACTGACACACAAGAAAGATCATCAATAAAACATTTGTTTAAAAATTGTATAGAAGTTAACATAAAAAGTGCATAAAGGAACACAAGCAGAATAGTTTTGTTATTGCCTTGTTAAATTTTATGTTTATATATGTGCTTCTTAAAAGACAAACTATACCACAGAGGTTTGGTGTTTCTTATACAACTTATTTCTTGTTATTCGTATATTGAAACATTGGTGCTGGTTGATTGTTAACTTCATGATTAAAAAATGAATTTAAAGTATGTATTCAGAATATAATTCATGGCCTCAAGAAGCTTACATTCTGCTAGGGGAGATAAGATATATACATATACATTTACACAAACATATACACATACACACATATGTCTTTATAGGCACATACACATACACATGTACATGTATGTTATAAGATAGTATATGTATACACACATACATATACACATGTATCGTGCATGCATACATTCACATGTACATACATATATGCTATAAGATGGTGTCTGTATACACACACATACATATACACACTACAATGTAGTATGGGATAGGGAAGACCCTAGTAGTTAGAGGGAGGAGAAAATCAGAAAATGTGTCATGTAGAAGATGAGGCTTGAGGGAAACTAGGGATCCTGAGAGATGGAGGTGAAGAGAGACTGCCTTACAGATATGAGATGAAATGTCCTGTGAAGAACAGTAAGGAGGCCTAATAATATATAATTGTCCTACAAAGATAGATGGCAGCCAGGAAGTGAAAGACTTCAAATGCCCTTGTATTTGATCCTAGAGGTAATAGGGAGCCACCAGGGTTTCTTGAGCAGGGGAATAGCATGGTCAAGCTTTCTATGTTTCTTCATCTGTAGAATGAGGCAATCATATATACTTTTCACATTCCTCAGTAGATTTTTGTGAAGATAGCACTTTGTAAGTCATTAAGCAATATGTAAATGTAAACTGTCAGAATAATTATTTGCCCACCAAGAAGGGGCAAGGCATGTATGGAAAAGTACTGGCATGAGGAAGAGGAATCATGAAAAATCATTTGCTGGAGAAGGACTCAGTATTTATTTCACAGCCCTTTGCACATATAGGGGTGTTAAGGACTCTGTTGATCAGGTAGGTACTCAGACAAACACACCACTGCAGGCTTTATCTGATGGCTTTTCTTGGTGCATAGGTGACCCTGGGCTCTCAGGGGCACTGTCAGTGGAGGAGAATTTCTGGAAACTTCTTTCACGGCTTTGAGCCTAACCTACTGACAGACTGTGGATCTGAGGTTCATGTCTGACTAAAGTCCTTCTCAACCTGGCTTCCATCTGTCCTTTCAGCTTCACAGTGTATTACTCCTCTTTCCACACTTTGTGGCCCAACAAAACTGGCATTCTTGCTCCTCCTCAGCCCCAGCTTCCTTTGCTCAAGCAGTTTTCCTCCTGCCTGTAATACACTCCCATCCTGCTTCATAAAAACTCTTGCTTCCTTTAAGACTCATGTTAAGCAATACTTTCTTTTTTTAATAATTTTATTTTTAATTTATGGAGTGAAACAAGCATTTCCATAACAGTACAATAAAAAAGACTACTGTACATGAGATTGTGAATCTGCTATGCACAACTTGTTATTTCTTTCAAATACACAAAAGTATCATGTGAATTTTTTCTTTTTTTCCCTTAATTTGTTTTTTCTTTTCTTTTTAATTGAATGATCTCTAGATGAAGTCTTTCTTACTTCCTTCAGTTGCTAGTGTTTTCTCTTCCCCAACTACCTCATATTTATTTTGTATATATTCTAAATATGCTGTACCCATTGTCTCCCTCAATAGAATGTAAGATTTCTGAGAGTAAGAGTGTTTTATTTTTATTTTCTTAATTGCTCATGTTGATTGCTTAATGAAAGTATGAACAGATTGGTTGGAATACGCTCATTATTGGGGGAGTATCAGAAGTTTTGGACCATGACTTTTTTGTAAGACCATCTGAGTTTTACAGGCTGGCAAGCAATGAAACAGATGTGGAAGTATAACTCAGAGTTCATTTTACAGATGAGGAAACTGAGGCTTAAGGAGGTTAAGTGATTTTCCCAGTGTTATATCAGAGGTAATATTTGTATCCAGATTCTCACACTGCAGCTAGGTGTGGAACAGTGGACGGAATGCCAGGCTTGAAGTCAGGAAGCCTCATCTTTTTGAGTTCAAATCTAAGCCTCAGACATTTACTAGCTGTGTGACCCTGGGCAAGTCACTTAAATCTGTTAGTCTCAGTTCCTCATCTATAAAGTGAGCTGGACAAGGAAACTGCAAACCACTTCAGTATTGTTGCCAAAAAAAAAACCCAACCCCAAACCCCAAATGGAGTCATGACGGGGCAGGCACAACCAAAAAATACCGAATTCTCAGACTGTGATCTTTCCACTGTAAGAGTGGAGGGTTTACATCCCAGCCCCATCCCCCCAGCAAAACTATAGCTCTCTGAAGCATTAAAACAATGTTTTTGGGTCTACTTTTGCTGTCTACTCTTGAAAAGTGCTCATGGCCTGTAGATCCTTCTTGGTATTTGAATAAATTAACACATGGTGCAAACTTCAAGAGAGCAAAGGGGAGTAGAGAGAGAGAGAAAGAGAGAGAGAGAGAGAGAAAGGCTACTGAGTTAGCAAGCATGTGGGGCTTACTGGGGTGGGGGAGGCAAGGTGTCAGAGTTCCCTGAGTGAAAAGCAACTTTAAGCCTGCCCCAGTGGGACATACCAAGTTATGTCGCTCATTAAACCTTAGAAAAGCAGGGTGGGAAGCTGCTTCCAATTATCAGGATGAAAATTAATGAAATAAAAACTACAGACAGGCTGCAGCACCATGTAGTAAAAAAGGCTTTGCTGGCATTAACAAGACTGGATGCAATATTGGGGCCTACTCATCCAGCTCATGGGGAAGCACACAGTGACTGTGCACATAAAATGTATCAAAATTAATGAATTAAAAATACTTGATAATCCCATGCAGTTTTCTGTTCATGGTCCAATATTATGAGCTGGAGGAATGCAAGGCCCGAGTGAGGGGCAGTCAGAGGGATCTGGAGTTCTGGCTGGGGCCAGACTGAGTTCCTATTTACCTCCATTGGGCAAAGCAGACAAAGCTGGATTGTTGATCCCAGGCAGGTGGAAGGCAATGGTGAGGCATCTTGTGCCTCTGGGATCTGGGGGCAGAAAAGTTAGGTAGGGATCTAGTGGGTCCAAGAACAATAAAAGAAGGAAAGATCTTACCCAATAGGTCATAGAACAGGGGGAGAGGGGCCCTAAGTCTCCATTTCAACTTCCCCATGTGGATTCTTGGGTCCTTGAGCTTGGATGAGATTGAATTGAAAGGGCCTATAGGCCTTTAGAATCCTACTGAAAATTTTCCATTCATATCAACAAACATTTATTAAGTGCTTAATATTTGCAAGGCCCAGTTCTGTGCCCCTGAAATGCAATGATAAAAATGACACAGTCCCGGTCCTCAAAGAGATTTAATAGGGGGAGTATATTTGTACAAATAAGTAGAGAGTGACCTGAGCAGGGGAGAGCTCCAGGAAAAAGTACAGAAAGGTAAGAAGAGGTGCTAGTGTCTCAGTTGAGCCTTGAAGGAAAGGGATAGCAACAGGCAGATTCATTCCAGATATGGAGGTACAAGGAATATAGCTAGCTACTCCTAAATGTAGTAGCCTAAGGGAATTTCAAAAACTCCCAACAGGGAAACTGAGTCGCTCTCTCAGAGTAAAACCAGTAAAAATCCCCTGGCAATCTGAATATCAACTAGCCTCCTATTCTCTAGGAGTAAAGAATTTGCTCCCCCAATTAGCATGAATTAATATTTTTCTCTAGGCCCAGGCTCCTTACTCCCTAAGCCCAATGCCTGGTCCTCTTAGATCTAGACAAGAACCCACCAGATTTTACTAGTTTTAAAGTGGGGGTACCCCATTTGATCTAGGGCTCCAGCAGGGTGTCCAGTAAACCTGTTTCCATCATTCTCCCTGACCACCCTTTGTTTTGTGTGTCTCCTGTCAATAAAGTTGGTTTCTTTTACTGTCTTGTGAGTGCCATGTTTCCTTGCACTGGACTTGGGGTATTTCCTAACTTTCTTGAGTCTTCGTTAAGATAAGAAGATTATATACAAATGTTTATGGCAGTCCTATATTTACTATATTTATTTTATATGGGAAGTCCTGTCATCCAAAGTACCTGTGCAGATTATAGACCATTTTTAACAATAGTCAATATTATTATGAAGTTTGAAATTATTATTTATAATTGTACATTTATAACTATTATGAGAATTATAAAGATTGAATGAATGGCTTATGGTCACATAGAGTCAGGGGAAGGTTTGGTTCTGATTCTTTCTGACTCCGTGTTCAGGATGTTACCTATTCCAATGCATTGCCTCCGTGGACAAATGCTCAGAGGTGGGAAAAGGGGAACAATTTGATTGGAAGGTAGAGTGGACAAAAGAGAGAAGAATGAAATAAATCTACAAAGAAGTAAGGGAACAAGACTGTGGCGAGCTTAATTCCTCAGCCAAGGTTAAGGGACTTGTAGTTAATCTTGTAGTTCAGTGGCTTTAAATGCTTTTGATAGTGCTTCTCTGTTAAGTGAAGAAATGTTGAGTGTATTCTATCAATGTCTGTGTATTTACTTCTTTAGAGATTATATACATGCAAAAGGAGGGAGTGTAACCTAATGACTATATAGAGAGCTAGCCCTGGTAATAGGACAACCCCATTTCAATACTGGCCTTTGACACATACTGACTATGTAATGCTAATAGGCTCATGCTAATAGGCTCACTTACCATCTCAGTGCCCCAGGCAATTCTCTAAGAAGTTGCCACCAGGTGCTAATAGAAGCAGTTTCCTTCTTAGGGAATTTCTTATACTAATGAAGAATGAACTCAATCCCCATAGTTATGGTGGTTAGGGCTGCTAGGTGGTGCAGTGGATAGAGTGCTAGGCATGCAGTCAGGAAAACTCCTCTTTCTTAGTTCAAATCTTGTCTCAGACACTTACTATGTGACCCTGAGCAAGTCACTTAACCTTGGTTGCCTCAGTTTACTTACCTATAAAATGAGCTGGAGAAGGAAATGGCAAATGGCACTCCAGTATCTTTACCACGAAAATTCCAAATGGGATCAGAGTCTAACACAATTGAACAACAACTTGTAGTTTAGTATTAGTAATCATATACATTATAAAACTTACTCAAAAAATAAATTAAGGGAGGATGAGATGAAGACAAGATAAATTTTGATCTTAGAGTCAATAAGGAGTCCCTGGAATTTAGACTTGTGCTTCAGGAAAAACATTTTGATAACTGTTTAGAATGGATTGGAAGGAAAGGCAGTATGGTGCAATGGATAGAGCACTAATCTCAGAGCCAAGAAGACCTGGGTTCAAGACCTGTTTCTGACCCATAGAGGTTGTGTGACCCAAAGCAAGTAACTTAGCCACTCAGTGCTCTAGACAACTCTAAAAATTGTGGAGGTAGTCTCTCCTTGCATTGGCAAAGAGAATTTCATCACCTGGAGAGTTCTCTATGTTAATGAA
>JAQQSK010012683.1:0-11773 GCA_028658325.1 Potorous gilbertii | reverse complement strand
CTTTTCCCAGCCAGTTACTTGACTTCTGAGATTCCTCTCCACCCCAGCCCAGATCCACCCAGTTAGTGCTTGGAGTCTAAGATTCAAATGCTGCTCCCTAGCCTCAGGTCTTTCCGAGGTTGGCCTGGTTGCTATTCAATATGAGTTTAAGTTCTGGTGCTCAGGTTGGGGCAGGGCTACCTCCCAGTCTCAGTTCCCTCAGAGGGTTTATGCAGAGCGGTTCAGTACTGGATCTGAGCTCCTGCTTGCTTGGGTAGCCTGTGTCTGCTGCTGTCTCTGCCTTATGCTGCTCCCTCCCGAGGGGGGCTGAGTTATGGAGACACCCTGCTGCCCTCTTTGCCAGCCCAGAAGTCTCTCTCACTGACCTGTGTGTCTTTGGGAGGAGGAACCTTCACGGACCCCCAGGGTTCCATCCCTGAAGCTTGCTCGGATCTGCTCCTCTTGGGGCCACGTGGCCAAGTTAGGGCTGGGCTCCGCTCCTGTCCAGTGTGTGGTGGACCTTTGGGATCTGTTAGGGGCCAAGCTCCGGACCACACTTTGTAAGCTGCTTCTGCTGTCAGGGAGCTGGCTCTGCCCTCAGGGAGGAACATGGGAGGGGCTCTGGCTGGGGATATAAGGGGTTTTCGGGGAGGGATCGAGGGAGAGACGCCATTAATAAAGTGAAGTGCACTGGTAACCTCGGTTGTTCCTTGTAGTCATTTCACCTCCGTGGAGGAGTGGGATTCCCCTGCTATAGCTGCATATGTTAGGGGATAGAGACGTCCAAAGGCCAACAGAGGTCCAGGTTCAGAATTTGAGGTAAGGTTCCAAGGGGAAACTTAACGTAGCAAGTTCAGGACATTACAGGGGTCAGTTTTTCTGGGCTCTCTGGAACTGAAATCTCCTCCACTACATTGCTTTGCAGCTTCCACTGCTCAAGAATTTTTTGGGAGCTCCTCCTTTTAGGTAATTTATGGGCTGTGGGTTCGGAGCTAGCATATGTGAATCTTTCTACCCTGCCATCTTGGCTCCTCCCCCCAGGAGTTTCCTTTTTCGTAGAAAACACTTTGGAAAATTTCAATCAAATGCATGTCCAATGAAATGTTTGTAGCTCAAAAGTAGCTTCATTGCAAGTCTTACTTTAGAGTCTCATAAATAGTAGAGTATTTTTCTAAAATCTACTTCCTGCTGTACAAAGTAACTTTAAAATGAATGATAATGTTATGTCTTATATTTTAACGTATCTTGTCATGTCTCCTCTATTTGTACTTCTCTATAGATTTTGTCACAGTAATTTTGTGACATGGACTAAATGGAAAATATATAAGTGCTATAGAAATGGTGTGGTTCTATAATTGTCAAAATCTTTTTTATATCATTATAAGAATGCACAATGTAATGTAGGCATATCCCATTTAATGAATTCTATGTGATGAAGCAAGTGTGATGTATTGGAAAATTTACTTGATTTGCTGTTAAAAGGTATGATATAGATTCGAACATTCAATATTTATACTTGTGTAACTTGGGAGAAGTCTCATAACTTCAATGAGTTTCCTCATCTTTTAAACTGGAAAAGTAATGTATGTAATATTAGTCTCATGGTTTTGTGAAAAAAATTCTATTTATAAATCTGGCTGTATAATTATAATCTCTACTTATAATTGGAAGTAACTAAGTACTACAGCTTTGTATTACTTATTTTCCAGGACTCTTATTTTAATCAAATGATACCATATATCAATAAATTTGATAAATATAAATTATTTCAATTATAAACAGGTAGATACAACTTTCATTTTTATCAGTTTCAGACTAAATGTGCTAAAGGAAATGACTATTTAAAGCAAAACTATAGAATCTTTTGATAATATGGCCATTTGTATAGTAAAGCAAATAATTAATCCCTCTGTTTATTTTGTTTGTCAGTGTTGAATTATACACTTTTTCCTCAATTTAATGAAGATGTGCCTACATCAATGAAAGTTAAATTGTATGAAATAATGATCTCATTCATGACAAACATTTTGAAATAGAACATTTTTTACTTGAGCATTCATTTTTATATCTTAAACTTTATCAATCTATTTTTGACCATAAAGTATGATATTCAATAAAAACAAAGATAAAATTTACATTCTTTCTGAATAAAATATTTTAATCAATTTCAATCAATTCATTCCATAAACCATTAAATCACATACATGCATACGTGTATGCATTTCATGTTCCTATCTTTACTACATAGTTTGAAATAAATAGGAGTATTTGAAAGTTACCACAACTACAGTGTGTATTTGTTAGTGAATGTGTGCATATATTAATATTGTGTGTGTGTATATATATGTTCATGTGTTGATATACATACATACAAACATTTATATGCATATCCCTGTCTCTGTCTCTTCTCTCTCTGTCTCTCCCTGTCTCTCCCTGTCTCTGTCTCTCTCTCTCTCTCTCTCTCTCTGTCTCTCTCTCTCTCTCTCTGTAGCAGCCCTGCTTGGCAATACTGTTGTGCTTCAAAAAGTAATGTATCTGCTAAATTTCACCTTAATTTAATGTATTTGTAAAGATAATTAGGACACCGGGTGTGTTCATTAACATTTCCAATCTCATTTAAATGTAAATTTTAATTTTCTCTTTTGTGTTACACTGGGTAGTTAAGAGTCTTTCCTGAGTAACAAGTAATTTGTTCCTCATTTGCCATAAGATTGGATAAATAAATGTATAAAACCTGGATAACAGAAATAGTTAAAAGTTATCTTTCTGGATGGGAATTTTAAACAACAACATTTCCCCCGTTATTGTACATTTTAAATTTACAACACATCATATTACAAATATTAATTGGCCCTTTTATTTTCATAATGAAAAGACATCTACAAAAATTTTTTCTCATAAGATGACATGAATAATTATATCTCTTTTCATTGTACTCTTTTGATATTAATTCCAACTTACAAAATGCATGATGCGCACAGGTGTGCACAAATAGAATTTCAATATGTGAAAAGCTTTCAATGTTAAAATAACACAGGCAATCTATAAACTATGCACCTAAAGACATTACATTTCAAGACTTTTTGAATAAAGTGATAGCTGGAACCAATTTAAAATTTTTCTTTCTAATTTTTGAGACATAAATATTAACTTCCTGTTCTTAAACTAAATTTCTTGTCAAGGTGATTTCAGCAGTTCCAAGTTTCCTGACTTCCACAAAACCTTTGTATCCTCAGAGCCTTTATATATCACACCAAAAAGATGTTCTTCAGGAATTACTCTGTATAAGTCTCAGAAGACATATTTAGGTCATTCATATGTTAGAAATGATTGAGGGAATACGGAGTGATTATCCTGAAAAAGAGAAAGCTATAGAGAGGGAGAATATCTTTAAATATTTGAAATTTTCATGGGACATAGAATATACTTCTTTACTATGGAACAAGAAGAAAAAAAGGTGAAATTATAAGGACGACTATGAAAATTCCACAAATCAAACAATTACAAATAGGCCATCCTAGATGCTTGAAATCTGTAGAGAAAGAAATAATCCTTAACCTCCGTTCTATGAGTTATGTGGCTAGAATTTCATCGTATCCACGAACTAAGATTAGGGAAAGTCATATCATTATTTCCATAAGCTTCCAACTGACATTTAATATTTTTTTTAAAATTATGGATATAGGCAACATATTAGTCCTTAATATTAGTGTTAGCGATACTGAAGTCTTAATAACCAGTAAAAATCACATATCGTAAAATGTCATTTACCATCTGAAATATTTTCAAATCACTGTACTTATTGTAAATGATGCCAGATCACACTTGATTACTGTTTTCCCGCAATGTATTTCAATAAAAGTAATTTCCTGAGTGATCCTATCTACTTTCCCTTAAATTCTCTTGCTCTCCAACTACCATCATCACAATTTTCCCTCACTTCTTTGAAATTCTTTATACTGCTAAACAGAGCTGGGGAAAAAGCACAAAACTATGTGAATGAATGTACAATAGATTTGCATAACAAAATATCAGTTGGTCTTCTAAGAAAGTAAGACAATACTTTGATACCTCCCTAATTTATTCTTTAAACCACATACTATGGACTTCTTTAAAAAACATATTACTCTTTAAGAAGTAGAAGGGAGGAGCCAAGATGGAGGATTAGAAAGATTCACATATGCTAGCTATGAAACCACAGCCGATAAATTGTCTGTAAAAAGAACTCCCAAGAAATTCTGGAGCTGTGGAAGCAATGGAGTGAAGGAGATTTCTGTTCCAGAGAGCCCTGAAAAACTGACTCCAAAGGTCCATTGCACACTGAATGGGAATGGAGCCTACCCTTCCCTGGACCCGTGGCCCCAAGAGGAGAAGATCGGAGGAGACTTTAGGGATGGAATCTCCGGCGGCCGTGAATGTCCATCCACCCAAAGGCACACAGGTCAGTGAGAGAGATTTCTGGGCTGGCCAAGAAGGGAGCGGAGTGTCTCCATAACTCAGGCCCCTTCAGGAAGCAGTGGCAGAGGCAGCGGGCGTCCAGAGGCTCCTGGAGGAGGAAGCAGCTAGGGTCCATTACTGAAGGTCTCTGCATAAACCCCTTAGGGAACAGCATGGATTACAGTAATTTGAAAATAATGATATCATTGTGGTCTCCCTTTTAGAGAATTCATCTAGGGTATAACATTTAGTTTTCAACATTATGATTTTTTTTAAAAAAGGAAAGTTGGATAGTTTCCAAATGACGTCAGTAAGTTAGGACAATTACCTAAGTTCATGTGATATGAGACAAGCAAAACAATTGGAATTTTTAACCTGGATATCAAAAGATCTAGTGGAGTCTGGTGATTATATTTAAGTGCTTAATGGGCAGTCATGTGGAGGAGGGATTCAATTTGTTCTCATTAGGCTCAGACACAAAGACAGGAAGTAGAGTTGGAAGATGCAAAGAGACAAATTTGGAAGTTTTAGGAAAACCTTCCTAACAATTAGATTAACTAAAAATTAGATGGTCTACCTCAATGCATGGTTAGTATCTATACCCTTAAGGTCTTTAAACAGTTTGGACAACTACTTGTCAGCCACACTGTAGTAGTGAATCCTTTCCTTTATTGGTTGCACTATGTGACTAGAGAGTCTCATTCTAACACTCTATTTCTTTGATTCCTTAAGAGCTGAATTGAAATACACAAATAAATATACATGTATATGTATATGAGTGTATATATATATATATATATATATATATATATATGTATATGTGTGTGTATGTGTGTGTGTGTGTGTGTGTGTATGTGTATATGCATGTTTCTATATGTGTTTGCTTGTATTTTCCCAAAAATTGTTATAATGATCTGTTGGGAGTTAAAAATCATATATTCACAATCTACCAATGACTTCCACTACCTACCTCATTGTATTATATTCTTCAAATAAAAAAAATGAAGTTTTCAATATCTGTTTGGTGAAATACCTTATTCTTAATACCATTGGTAATAGGATTATAAAGACCTTGCATCACAAGTCTTCTGAAGCTTTCACTTTGGTGGGAAGTATAATATACTTCTATTTCTACAATACTTTGATTGTTTTGTAACTTAATCCAAGGTTTCTTAAAACTTTGCCCCTCATAATCCCATCAGCAATTCTTTTGTTTTCTAGTAGTCAGTCAGCTCTCATTTATTTTTTCTTTCTTTTTCTCTTTTTCATTTTTAACACAGTTCTATCACATAAAACAATTCCAATTCTTAGTCAGATAATACTTCTCTTAAAGCATTTACAATATAGTCCATAAAATATTTTTTTAACATTAACCAAGAAACAAATAAGAACTGTGATGCTAACTTCACAAGCCCTTGATCTGATTATCTCCACACTCTTTATTGCTAAGAATTTAAGGTCTTTAACTTATTGTTGTTGGTCTTAAGTCCTAAGTCCAATAACTTAATTTTAGACAACCTCTGATGTTCCCCTACCAACAATCTATAATTTAATGGGTCTGGTATTAAACATACAAACCTTTTGACTATAGGAAATTGCCACTAAGAGTAGGGACATTGCAGCGAACCAATATTTCCTCGAGTTGATGTCAATTCCAGGAAGGAGTAGACTGTCAACTTTCATTCAATCAGGCTTAAATTCTGCCAGGTATCAGTAGGGAAATTGAGTCAAGAGAATCCTACCTCAGTCCAGGCTGAACTGAACAGCTGCTCTCCCACCCTCCCATGAGATCACCTTTTTCAATTTTTACCAGCATCTCACAGGCTTACTGGCATCATGGATTGAAGGCTAAGATGGCCAGTCTTTCCATCCATACCTGGAGTTAGACTCTGAAGAACATTTAGTAGTCCCATAGAATCTTAAAATAGCAAGTTCCAATAATCTGTTTTCTGATGTGACTATAATTTCACATTGGCTAAGGAACATCTTTTGAGGTAAGTCTTACGTGACATATGCCTTTCTATACATGTCTTAGTTTCTAATTATACAGCAATCATAGAATCAAATTTACCATTAAAACCTTAACTTTTCCATCAATGCCAAATTTTACCCAAGGTTTCCTGCCTCTAGGAAACTTAGAGTAAAATTCTTTTCCCCAAACTAAAGATGTCTCTGACTTAGTCTCAGTAATTAATTTAATCAATTGTTTTACTACTAATTGCTTTTACATCATTGTGTAACATGTGCAGTTTTTCTCCCCATCTCCTTTTTCTCCCCTCCACCCACCCCCGACACCTTGCATTCTTATTACCCCTTCCCTCAATGTACCCTCCTTTCTATCACATCACACTATTCCCTTATGCCCATTTTCTCTCTCTTCTTGTAGGGCAGGATAAATTTCTGTACCTCATTACTAGTATTTCTTATTTCCCAGTTATATGCAAAAGTAATTCTCAATATTAATTTTTAATATTTTGAATTCGAACATCTCTCCCTCCCTCCCTCATTGTCTGTCCCTACTTAGAAAACAAGCAATTTGATACAGACTTAATATGTATATTTGGCAAAGACTGATATAAAAAATCATGTGTAATACTAACTATAATGTCCTGTATCCAACCAAATCATCCTTTTTTTTTTATTCCCTCATTTAACCTTGTCCCTTCCCAAAAGTGTTTATTTCTAGTTACTCCCTTCTCCCATTTGCCCTAACTTCTATCTTTCTTCTCACCCCACTTATCGCCTCCTCCCCTACTATCCTGTAGTGTAGGATATACTTTCCTACCAATTTAGTGAGAATGTTATTCCTTCCTTATGCCATATGTAGAGAGAGTAGCTTGACTTTTCCCCTCTCCCTTTTTCCCATTTCTCCTCCATTGAACAGGATTATTCTTATCTCTTTTATGAGTTACAGCCTGACCCATTCCATTTCTCTCTTTCTCCTACCAGTATTTTCCTCCCTCACCTCTTAATGTTTATTTAATTTTATTTTTTTGTGGGTACTGTCTCTCTCCCTCTATCTATCTATCTATCTGTCTGTCTGTCTGTCTGTCTGTCTATCTACCAATCTCTCTACATATATATATATATATATATATATATATATATATATATATACATGCATATATGTGTGTGTGGGGTGTGTGTGTATGTGTGTGTATTTGTGCGTGTGTGCAATCCCTCCACATACCCAAATACTGAGAAAAGTCTCAAGAGTTATAAATATTTTCTTTCCATGTAGGAATTCATACAGTTCAGATTTAGAAAATCTTTTATGATTTCTCTTCCCTGTTTGTCTTTTCATGCTTCTCTTGATTCTTGTATTTGAAAGTCAAATTTTCTCTTCAGTTCTGGTCTTTTCATCAAGAATGCCTGAAAGTCCTGTATATCATTGAATGACCATTTATTCCCTTGAAGTATTATACTCTTTTCCTGGGTAAGTGATTCTTGGTTTTGATCCCAGTTCCTTTGAATTCTGGAATATCCTATTCCAAGCCCTTAGATCACTTAAGGTTGGCGTTGCCAGATCCTGTGTTATCCTGATTGTATTTCCAAAATACTGGAATTTTTCCTTTCTAGCTGCTTGCATATTTTCTCCTCGCCTTGAAAACTCTGAAATTTGGCTACAATATTCCTAGGACTTTCTTTCTTCAGGTCTCTTTCAGGAGGTGAATGGTGGATTCTTTCAAAATTAATTTTTCCTTCTAGTTCTAGAATATCAGGATAGTTTTCCTTGACAATTTCATGGAAGATAATGTCTAGCTCTTTTTCTTTGATTATGACTTTCAGGTAGCTCCATAATTTTTGAATTATCTATCCTGGATCTATTTTCCAGGTCAGTTGTTTTTCCAATGAGATATTTTACATTATTTTCTATTTTTTCAAACTTTAACTTTTGTTTTTTAACTGCTTGGTTTATGTCATAGTCATTAGCTTCCGTGAACTCAATTCTCTCTTTTAAAGAACGATTTTGTTCAGTGAGCTTTTGAACCTTCTCCTCTATTTGGCTAATTCTGCTTTTTAAAGCCTCCTTCTCCCCACTGGCTTTTTGGACCTCTTTTCCAATTGAGTTAGCCTCTTTTTAAAGGTGTTATTTTTCTCTGCATTTTTTGGTTCTCCGTTAGCAAGCTGCTAACTTGATTTTTGAGGTCTTCTTTTGCCTGAGCCAAACTGAAGTTCTCCTTGAAGGCCTGGGAGGCAGGGGCCTTAAATTCCTGTGACAGTATGCTTTGTTCTTCTTCATCTGGAAGGATGGAAGTGGACATCTGTTCCCCAAGAATGTGGCCTTCTATGGTCTTATCTTTTTCCTTTTCTTGGGCATTTAACCAGCTAGTTACCTCATTTCTGAATCCTTTGTCAAGAGGCTGTTCCTATTGTCCCACCTCTCACTGTTATTGTGTTCAAGTCTGAGATTGGACTCAATTACTCAATTTCCCACGGTTTGAGTAAGCATGAGACTGTCACTGAGGCCTGAGGTTTAGATCAACTGCTCCCTACCACCAGAGGTTTTAAGTTGAGCTGCTTGAACAATGGATCCATGTTGTTTCCCAGCCACTCTAACTTCTTGCTCTCTGCTCCTGCTGTTGCTGCCATTGCCTGGGGTTACTGCTGGATGAACTCACTTACTCTCTTGCCCACTTTGTAAAACACTCCCACACTGATTTTGGAGCTTTGTTTGTTGCTTGTGGGTTGAGGTATCTTATACCCTCCCTGCTGAGAACTCTGCCCAGAAGTGTGTTCATATCCTCTTCCTACCAGTGCAGCATGACTAGGGCTGGGCTCTTCTCTTCTCAGCGTAATGTGAAATAAACCTTTCCTGTCGCCCTTGTAGGTTACGTTTGGCTGGAAACTTCTTTTGCTCTGTTGTTCTCTGGCTTCTGCTACTCTAGAATTTGTTGAGAGTTATTCTTTAAAGGTCTTTTGTTATTTGTGACAGAAGTGCTGGAGCATATATTTCTTTCTATTCCACCATCATTGTTCTGCCCCCCCCCCTCAGTGTTCAGCAATTCATAAACTGTGGTTTGCAGTCCCATGGGGTCACAATTCACAGTTTAACTGATGTGAATATTCAATAACTCTCAAAATGTATTCATTGAATGCCTTAAAGTTGCTAGACATTTTATAAACACTGAATACAAAGAGACAAAAAGGAACCATTCCAAATTTCAAGAAACTTATCTTCAACTGGGACAAAACAACATGTGTATATATAAATACATACAAAACATATACTTTCAACAACAGTAAGGATTTCAACCCACTTATAAATGTTGCATTGTTTATCACTGTAGATAGAAATGAAAGCCTGATTTGACATTAGTTATCTCATTGGGTGCTCAGCTCTAGGAGCTCTGGATCACCAATTATGACCACTCTGATAGAGATCTTCTTCAAACTAAAATTCAAGCCCAATTACCTTTCAGCTTCCCAATATAGATTGTATATATATATATATATATATATATATATATATATGTATGTATAATTAATTTATCCCTTAGATAAGTATATGTATCTATATATTTGTTAGCATGTGTGTATATGTGCATGTATATGCATGCAGATACACATATGCGTGCTGTGAGCATGTATTTAAATTAAAATACATATATACACATATAAGCACTCTTATTTTAGACATTTTACTCCTAAAATATTGTATGAATATGTACACATGTATATGTGTTTGTATGAAGACATGCATGTATGTATATATATACATTGTTTGTTATTTGCCCTTCATTTTAAAATGATCAGTGAAATTAGGTAAACTTATTTGCAAGTGAATTGCATTTGAATGAGTCCCAGTTGTGTACAATCATCGACCTCACTTTTTTCTATAGGGATTCTTTGAGTCTAGTGGCAAGACACAGTTCAGTACAACTGGAGATGACCCAAGATACTGTGCAAAAATTTGGCCATTCTATTTTTTTAATACAAATTTATTAATTTAACTTTTTACATTCATTTGCACAAAATTTTGGGTTCCAAATTTCCTCCCCATTTGTCCCTTAACGCCACCCCAACACACCGAGTATTCTAATTTCTCCTATAACCAATCTGTCCTCTCTTCTATCATCCCTCCCTTCTCTTGTCCCCATCTTCTCTTTTGTCCTATAGGGCAAGATAACTTTCTACTCCCCATTACCTGTATTTCCTATTTCCTAGTAGCAAGAACAATACCCAACAGTTGGTCCTAAAACTTCCGAGTTCCAACTTCTCCCCATCCCTTCCTCCACATGCATTCCCGTTGGGAAGGCAAGCAATTAAATATAGGCCATATCTGTGTAGTTTTGCAAATGACTTCCGTAATTGTTGTGTTGTATAAGACTAACGATATTTCCCTCCATCCTATTTTGCCCCCATTCTTTCTATTCTTTCTTTTGATCCTGTCCCTCACCATGTGTTGATTTCAAATTGCTCCATCCTCTCATTACCCTCCCTTCCATCATTCCCCCAACTTATTTCTCTCCTTCTCCCCCACTTTCCTGTATTGTAAAATAGGTTTTCATACCAAAATGAGTGTGCATTTTATTCCTTCCTTTAGTCGAATGTGATGAGAGTAAACGTCATGTTTCTTTTTTTACCTCAGCTCTCCTGTTTTTCCCTCGACTAAAAAGTTTCCTGCCTGCCTCTTCTATGAGACATAATTTACCCCATTGCATTTGACCCTCTCTCCTTCCACTACATTTCTCTCTCACGGTTTAACCTGATTTTTTTTAAGGTATGACCCTATCCTGTTCAATTCACTCTGTGCTCTCTGTCTCTGTGTGTCCGTGCATGTGTGTGTGTGTGTGTGTGTGTGTGTGTGTGTGTGTGTATGTATGTGTGTAATCCCAAAAACTACCCAGATACTTAAAAGTTTCAGGAGTTACAAATATTATCTTTCCATGTAGGAATGTAAACAGTTCAACTTTGGTAAGTCCCTTATGACTTCTCTTTGCTGTTTACTTTTTCATGCTTCTTCTCATTCTTGTCTTTGAAAGTCAAATTTTCACTTCAGCTGTGCTCTTTTCATCAAAAATGCTTGAAAGTTTTCAATTTCATTGAAAGACGATATTTTCCTCTGAAGTATTATACTCAGTTTTGCTGAGTAAGTGATTCTTGGTTTTAGACCTAGTTCCTTTTACTTCTGGAATATGCTATTTCATGCCCATTGATCCCTTAATATAGAAGCTGCTAGACTTTGTGTTATCCTGACTGTATTTCCACAGTACTGGAATTGTTTCTTTCTAGCTGCTAGCAATATTTTTTTTCCTTTTCCAACTCTGGAATTTGTCCACAATGTTCCTAGGAGTTTCTCTTTTTGGATCTCTTTCAGGCAGTGATCGCTGGATTCCTTGAATACTTATTTTGC
>JAQQSK010012682.1:0-11773 GCA_028658325.1 Potorous gilbertii | reverse complement strand
CTCCCTCCTATTTGCCCTCCCTTCTGTTACCACCCCCATACACCACTTATTCTTTTCTCCCTTACTTTCCTGTAGTGTAATATAGATTTTCATGCCAAATTGAGTGTGCATGTTATTCCCTCCTTAAGCCAAATGTGATGAGAGTAAGCTTCACTTTTTCCCTCTCACCTCTTCCCCTTTCCCCTCCACTGAAAAAGCTTTCTCTTGGCTCTTTTATGAGAGATAATTTGTCCCATTCCATTTCTCCCTTTCTCCTCCCAATATACTGCTTTCTCACCCCTTAATTTTATTTTTTTAGATATCATCCTTTCAACTCACTCTGTGCCCTCTGTGTGTATGTATATAATCCCTCCAACTGCCCAAATACTGAGAAACATCTCAAGAGTTACAAATATTATCTTTCCATGTAGGAATGTAAACAGTTCAACTTCTATAAGTCCCTTCTGAATTCTCTTTCCTGATTACCTTTTCATACTTCTCTTGATTCTTGTGTTTGAAAGTCAAATTTTCTATTCAGCTTTGGTCTTTTTTATCAAGAATGCTTGAAAGTCCTGTACTTCATTGAATGACCATTTTCCCCTGAAGTTTTTCAGGGTAGATGATTCTTGGTTTTAATCCTAGTTTCTTTAACTTCTGGAATATCATATTCCAAGCCCTTTGATCCCTTAATGTAGAAGCTGCAGATCTTGTGTTATCCTGATTGTATTTCCACAATACTTGAATTGTTTCTTTCTGGCAGCTTGCAATATTTTCTCCTTGACCTGGGAACTCTGAAATTTGGCTATAATATTCCTAGGAGTTTTTCTTTTTGTGTCTCTTTCAGAAAGTGATCAGTGGATTCTTTCAATATTTATTTTACTTTCTTGTTCTAGAATATCAGGGCAGTTTTCTTTGACAATTTCATGAAAGATGATATCTGGGGTCTTTTTTTGATCATGGCTTTCAAGTAGTCCCATAATTTTTAAATTGTCTCTCCTGGATCTATTGAAATAAGCTTTTTATAGGGCTAACTATGTACAAACGAGAATGTGTTAAGTCCCTAACAACAAAGAGTACAAAATGTTATTAGTAAGAATAATTTTGATTCAATCATTAACCTTATCATATAATCTACTGATGGGTACTTTCTTTCTAGAACTTTCTTACAATGAACCTTTCTATAGATATCTTCCTTCTCTCCTTTTCTTTCACAGAACATCCTGACTTTTCTTCTTTCTTCCCTGTTTTCTCACCTTCCTTCCCCTCCATGTGATCCTTATGAAAATTACAGTTGATAAATTACACTACCTTCCTATTTTTCCTTTCTGCCTCCCATTCACAATTCCCCTTCCCTTCTACCACCCTATCTAAATCCTTCAGTTTTCTCTCATTCTTCATCTTCTTCAAACATTTATATTTAAATTAGTTTTTTCATTCTTCTCAATAGCCATAGAGAAAAATTAAGTATTCAAATACACAAACAAAAACAGAAAAAAAATGGAAAAATATCATTGTGTGTGATTGCATATGGCTTTTTCAACTCCCTGCTGCTGACAGCTTAGTCCATGAAGGAAAAAAACAAAAAACAAAACAGGAGCCTAGTGCTTACAAACAACCTGGGTCTGTTTTGCGTTGCTATTTTTACAGTTTGCTTTTCTCCATCAAATTCTTTATAGTTTGTGGCCTGGGACAAACTTTCTGTTTTCCTCTTCTTCCTCTTCCTTATCCTGAGTCTGTCAGTTTTAGCTGCTGAATAACCTCCTTTTCTTTTCTTTCTCCATGGTCTTCATACTGGTGTCTTCCCAATAGGCTCCACTTACTCACAGGGGTAAAGCTCCTTTGATCCTCTGAAGAACTGGGTAAAATGTTCAGAGTGGGTCTTATCCCATTTTCTAGATGGGGAACCAAAGTACATTGAGGATAAGTGGCCTGCTCAAGGTCACTCATTGAATCGGCAGTAGAACAAAAGTTAGCTCTTAGAACTTCACTCATAGCATACTGCTAACTTCTTTATATCCACTATAGACAGATAGACTATTTTATAGACTATTTTCTAATAGACTATTTTATGCGTTTACTATGTGCCAAGCACTGTGCTAAGCACTTTACAAATATTATCTCATTTGATCCTTAAAACAGCCCCTGAAAGTAGGTGCTATTATCATCTCCATTTTACAGATAAAAAACCGTAGGTAAATAAAGGTTAAGTGACTTGCTAGGGTGATGCATCTTGTAAGCATTTAAGGCTGGATTTACTCTAAGGTTTCCTGACTCCAAGCCCAGCTCTCTATCCACTTTACCACCCAGTTACCTCAAGCATTAACAAGAACTGAGCAGTTATCATCATCCTCATCAGCAGAAGAAACAGCAGCATTTATACAACATTTTAGCTTTTGCAAAATGCTCAACAAATGTTATCTAATTGTATCCTTACAATAGCCCTGGGAATTAGATGCTGCTATCATTAAGTGCCTACTATGGGCAAGGGATGGTGATAGCTTTTCGCAATATAATGACAAAATGTAAAACGGTATTTGCCCTCAACAAGCTTACACTCTACTGTTATTTCCCATGCCTAGAATTCAGTCCCTCTTTAATCTCATCTCTCAGAATTCCTAGGTTCTTTCAAAGAATGACTTTAGTTACTTCTTCATGCAGCCTTTCCCATTCCCCAAGTCTTAGCACCTCCCCCTTAAAAACGTATCCTATTTATGGAATATTATTGTGAGAAATGGTGAGCAAGTAGACTTCAGAAAAACTGGGAAGACCTACATGAACTGATGCTAAATGAAATGAGCAGAACCAGGAGAACATTGTACACAGTAGCAACAGTGATGACTAAGCTTGATAGACTTATCTCTTTTCAGCAATGTGACCTAAGACAGCTCCAAAAGACTCATGGTGGAAAGTACCATCCACATCCAGAGAAAGAATTTTGGAATCTGAATGTGGATAGAAGCAGACTATTCTTTCTTTTTTTTTAATTTTGTTTCTTTTTTATTGTGGTTCCTCCCATTAGTTCTAAATTCTTTTTTATATCATGACTCATGTGAAAATATATTTAATATGAATATCTAAGTAGAGCCTGTATCAGATTGCATTCCATCTTGGGGAGGGGGGAGAAGAGGGAGGGGGAGGAAATTTGAAACTCAAAATCTTATGGAAATGAATGTTGAAAAATAAATATATTTTTTTAAAAATAAAAAAAAATTCCCCTAAAAATTTCTCCTATTTATTCTTTTTTTGGAGGGGACAGGGGGAGCATACACATCTTAGGCAGTGAGATGATACAATGAATAGAGTGCTGGCCCTGGAGTCAGAAGGATCTGAATTCAAATCTGGCTTTAGGTACTGACTAGCTGTGTGACCCTGTTTGCCTCAGTTGCTCTTCTGTCAAATGAACTGGAGAAGGACATGGCAAATCACCCCAGTATCTATTCCAGGAACCCCATAACAGGCTTACAGAGCATCAGATATGACTGAAATGAATCAACAAACCACAACAGTGTACACATATTGTCTCTCCTGTGGAAGGCAAGGTCTTTGAAATCAGAGTCTGCCTTCTGCCCCATAGCCAAACACTGGGCCTGGTACACAGGTGGCACTTATATTTATCAACTGATTGATTGCTTAAGTAGCTTTTTTCTGAAACCCAGTGATGGACTGATCTATGGGACAAAAAGAGGCTAGTTCTGGTAGAGACAGGAAAAGACAGAAGCCACTTGCCTTCCAGAGGAGAGTTCTAAGGTAAGAAACAAACAAAAAGAACTGAATTTCTTCCATTGAACATTTTATCTCCTCCTAATATCTTTATGCATGGGTATTAGATGCAGTACGGGAACCTGGTGATGACCTGAAAGCCAGGGCACCACAAATGATAATCAGAAACATGGGAAATTGTAGTGAGGGGCTCATCTGGGCCTCAGTTGTGCACTATAAACAATCTTTACAGTCAGAAAATCTCCTTTTTTTCCCCCTGAAAGCAGATGGAATGTCAAGCAGGAGTTGTAATTGAGTGATGTGATTTACATATAGATTAATCCATATTAGGCCAAGGGAGAATCTTGGCTCAGCAAGAGGATATTTGTCATCCAGTTGCTTTGCTCACTTAATCCAAAAGAATTTGTAATCTTAATTGTATTGTATGTTCTAGAAACATTCCCCATGATTACTCCATGTCTGAGATAATTAGGCTGTAATGAGTCTTACTAGTTTTTTTAAAAATATTATTATTGGAGGAATTAATAAACGAATTGTTTTGGCACTGGGGCGTGACTTTTCCTGGCATAAGCAACTTTCTCCACAGTAGGGGCAACCCTGTTCAAAGAGATTTTGAGAGAGCCTAGGCTGCAGATGTGTTTCCCTGAGTGATATGTTCCTCCTCTGAGGGCTGTAGAAATTTCCATTATTAGACCAACAAGAACTTATTAAGTGAATTTGTAAGTAAAAAAATATTATTAAGTAATTACTATGTGCTTAGAATACTGGGGATACTAGTGTTGGGCTACAAATATAAAAATCAAACTGTATAAACTCCTTCCCTTAAGGAGTTTATGTTGTTTTTCCTGCATTCTTGAAGAGGACCTTGGCATCAGGACGGTAATTTCATGACAGGCAATTAATTGGATTTAAGTGAGGGAAGGCTATGCAAAACCATCAGGCTTACCCTCTCCTCCAGAGCCATCTGGGTTCAGTGGTAAGATACAGATCAGGATGACTGGAGATGGCCTTGGGCGAAGTGGGAGACCTTGGTCTTTTTAAGCTAAGGTCTTTAACACGACTCATTTTGACTGAATCTGCATTCATTCAGTGATAAATACTCTAAAGGAGAAGATAACACACAAAGTGGGGGGAGGGGCAGGATGAGAGCAAGCAAGATGAAATTCATCGAGATGGTGACTGGGGCTGTAGGGCCAGTAGATTGATACAGTCAATGATGTCATAATGATGTGGTTGATTTAATCGCAATTCCAGAACTAAGGGGAAGGAGGGGGGAGGAAAGAATTTCTTTGGGGCAGGGAGGTATTAGCAAAGCCATTGGTAAGCAATCAGCATGGAAATGAATGAAGCCTGGGTTGGGCTTTTCCTGAAAAAGCGAACCTACTGTGCTTTAGGTACAGTGCTAGGGGTTAGAATTTTCTTTCCTTTCCCCAAGATTTTGTAGTATCATGGAATTTGAGAGTTGAATAGGACCTCAGTAACTATCTGGTCCAACCCTCCCCCTCCCCCAAGGGAGTTTTTCTTTTGAAAGGAATCCCTACTATAAAATACCCAACAAGGTGTTGGTTATCCAGTCTCTACTCCTCTTTTGAAAGGAATCCCTACTATAAAATACCCAACAGGTGTTGGTTATCCAGCCTCTGCTCCAAAGAGTAGGAACAACTCTCTCTTGACTGAACTGTCTGAGCTCCCTGGAGAATTGTGTGTGTTAATCCTTTGTTGCCGCAGAAGACCATGCCATCAGCAAAATGATGACATGATTTGCACTTGACTTTGTTTTGAGTGAGGGAGGGCTGTGCAGGTCACCAGCCTCACTTCTCCTCCAGAGCTATCTGAATCCAGTGACCATATATTCATCAGGGTGACTGGAGATGACCCAGGATGAGGCAATTGGGGTTAAGTGACTTGCCCAAGGTCACACAGCAAGTGAGTATCAAATGTCTGAAGTGAGATTTGAACTCAGGTTCTCCTAACTCCTGCACTGGTGCTTTATCTACTGCACCACCTAGCTGCCCTCATAATCAAAACAAAGAGGAAAATTTAGAAACTCTTTGTTTCATACTTCTGAACTAAGTCAGAAGTCACTCAGTGGGTAGACCATTGGCCCTGGAGTTAGGAGGACCTGAATTTAAATCCAGCCTTAGATATTTAGTAGCTTAGATATTTAGTCTCCAAAACAAAAACAAATTGTTAGTCAACAAACATTTTAAAAGCACCTACTATGTGTCAGGCTCTATGATAAGTGCTGGAGAACTGAGGAAAACACTAAAATCTCCCATTTTTTAAAAACAGAATTCATAGATTTTAGATCTGGAATCTAATTTACCTCTCTTTTCCATTTTACAGAGAAGTAGACTGAGACCCTAAGAAGTTAAGTGCCAAGGTATAACCAATAGTGAAAGTGGAAGCCTGGATCTGAAACCAGTCCCTCCAATTTAGAGATTCATGGAGCCAGAGCTAGAAGGAAGTCAGAGGCCAGTAGAGGTGGTATTTGGACCCTGTTCATCTATTCTTGAGCCAGTTCCATTTTCACTGCATCACCTCACTTCCCACAATTCTAAATTGGGACAAATAAAAAGGAACCTCTCTGAAGGCTTGTGAGAGGAGGGCCAAAAAAAGAAAGCCAAAAAAGAGCTCTACAGAGAATGGAGTGATTAATTTTCTATGGCACGACATGTTCCCAAGTTTGAGGCTTTGAGTTCTTCAGAGTAATAAAGCTTACCATGTTGTCAGTTCCAAATTCTGGAGATGAGTTTATTTATTTTTTTTTAATTTATGACTTGTCTTCAGAAAGACAACAGCCAGAGTGTACAAATTCATATCCAACTTGGATCAATTTTTTGTGAACACAAAATACAATAGAAAAATAGGATCCATCTATAGCAGACAGTCCAGAAACTCTTGTCAGTTTGCATAGCTACCAGGAGATTATTCCTATATTCCCATCTCTGGCAGATAGGCATTGGGTTTGTGCCTTCAGCCCATTTCATAGTCAAAGCCAAAGTATGGCACGTGTAATATAGACACAACCACTCTCCACTGTGTTCTCTGTGCTTAATGATCGTATTAGAAAGTCAACTGCAGGCAAAGGTCAATTTAATGTAGTTCAGTTCAACAAACATTTTTTGCATGGCTTCTATGTTCAAGAAAAGAAAAGTAATGGAAATAATCCCTGTCCTCAGGGAATTTCCTGCTACTAGAGGAGACAACATATAAAAGGAAAATATATAGAGAAGAAATATAAAGTAATATGAGGGTGGGGCAGAGTGTTAATAACTGGGAAAGTACTCAAGTAAACATGCCTCATTGAGTTGAACCTTGAAGAGAGCTAACAGTTATAAGAGGTAGTGATGAGGAAGAATTCATTCCAGATATGAGAGACACAGCCCATAGAAAGGTCCAGAGAAACAGCAGGTTGGTCATTTGACTGGAAGTTCATGTTCATGAGGATGAACGTGAAATCAGCTGGTAAAGATAAGTTGGATCTGCCTAGAAGTAATAATCTCTGAAACTTCCTGAGCAGGACAGTGCTCACAGTTAGACCTCTGGCAGCGATGGGGACCATAGATGGTAGAAGGGAGAGACTGGAGGAAGAAATTTATTTCCATGAGTTTCTTATGATAATCCCAGTGAGAAGTGATGGGATCCTGATTTAGGGTAGGGGCTGTGAGAATGGAGAAAGGGGCCATAGATGACATAAGTTGGAGGTAGAAAACACTAGAGTCAGCAACTGTTTGGCTGTAGGGATGGAGGGGAAGTAAGAAATCTAGGATGATTCCAATGTTGTGATTGACGGATGGTCATTGCTCTTGATAAAGGCACCTCATGTCAATATCATAGTAGAAAAACAGGATTAGGCACTTGACCTGTGATTTCACTTGTTATAGAGACTCCTGAATAAGGGAATTCCCTCTACCCAGGAAAGGTGCAATCTTCTCTGCAACTTGAGATCTTCACAAGCTACATACAACAGAGCACATAAGTGACTGGCACAGGGTCACACAGCTAGTTTGTGTCATTGATAAGACTTGAATTCAGGTCTTCTTGGCTCCAATGCCAGTTTACTATGTGAACCTGCTTCTGTATTATAATGGAAGCTAAATAAAAATATCCTGTATCCTATGAGAGTAAGGATAAAAGACCACTTCTCTCTAATCCCAACTTTAAAGATAAAAAGCACTCCCAGGGAAAAAGAAAAAAAAGAACACTATTAGTCAAAGTCAACTCTTTCTCAAATCTGGTCTGAATTCAAAGTATCTCCAAACTTGTTAATTCATTTTTTAAATGATCATTTCAGAGAGATCTGAGTCCGATGAGTTGCTATAGTACTGAAGGAACTGAAGCCTGCAGAGAAATTATTGCTACAAAAATACACCGGAAGTTGTAGCTAAGTGTAAGTAAGAATGGTTTATAGATTTTCCAAAAAGGGGAAAATGGAGCAGTTGACTGAGCTCTTGGTCACCTTACCTTGTAAAGTTCATGGGGGCAGAAGGTGTAGTGGGAAAGACACGGGATCCAGAGTCAGATGAACTGGATTCAAGTCTTGAGATTGCTATTGCCTCCCTCTCTGACTTTGGACAAACCACTTCACTGGATGAACCTCTGTTTCCTCATGCAAAAGATGAGGGGGTAAGATGGGTAACCTCTGGTCAGTTCCAAGTCATTGATCCTAGAGTGAGCATAAGCAACTCAAATAATTGCAGCTCTAGAAAGGGCCTCTAGACCAGGGCAACATAGACTGGGAGACTTGATGAGCTGGTGGCAAACATCTATTAGAAAAGTACATTTTGAAATTAAGAAATAGAAAGGTTCAACAATTTGTCAAGTAGACAGGAACCTCTTTGGTGTGTATTGTAGGCTCTGGAGCTGACTCTCCCACCCTCACTCTCACTGACATTTTGAATGTCCAGAGAGTGGTTACTATTTCTCATTGTTGTTGGTATTCTAGGGATAACCCTGTTGGGTTGCAGATGTCTAATACCATTGATCATAAGCCCCTATCTGGTTTGTTCCTCCAAAATCATTGGATCAGTTAACATCTCTCCAACATCAATGAACAAACTAACATCAGCTTTCACAAAGAGATATTTATTTAGAAGATACAGAAATGACCAAATTAAAACAACAATCCAAATCAGGAACACATTCTTCCCTCTACACAACTTGTTTCCTAGAAAAAGTGAGGTTAAACTTTGAAACAGTCCTCACTTCAAGGTCACTTTGGGATGTGATATTGCCAGAGGATGAATAGAGCTCTCTTTTGTATAGCACATAGTTTCTTGGCTATTGGGTAGATTCATTGCAGGGATGGTCAAGTGAGTCACTACCTAGAGCTGACTCCTCACTGGACTTTTGCTGCCACTGTCTCCAGCTGTTTGAGGGAATCTTTGATAGCTATCCCAATCTTGGGAAGCTCATAAGGTTGTACCCTGGTACATTCCATCTTTGATACACATTCATCTAAGAATAAACACATAGAGACAAAAGAAATAGTAGCACCATGCATTCATGACCATAAGACAACTGGGTAGACAAGAGAGAGCCTAAGTCTACTTTCCCCATGGGAGGGCAACAGCAATTCTTCCCTTATTCACCATCAAGGAAAAGAGTTTGCCTATTTGAGTCTCTTATGTGTATACTCAGCTCTGTCCAGCAGCTAATTAACAGATGTTTCAACACCACTTAAGTAAGACAACAGGAAATCATCAGAAGTCATCTGCCACTGCTCCAAAGTGAGGAGAGAAAGGAACTCTCCTTTGTATGTTTTTGGAAACAAGCTCACCAAGTCTCCACATGGACTGGCAGAAGTAAAAAATATTGTGTATGTTCTAAGCACTAGACCCTCATCTGCAAGTCCCCACATGAGGACAGAGATCATGACTTATTTCCTATATGGCCTTCAGCAATTGCTTTCTCTTTCTAGGTCTCAGTTTTCACATCTGTAAAATGAGGGGATTGAGCTATGATGGTGCTGGAGGTTCCTTCCTGCTCTGCATCTATGATGTATGTAGCCTGGTGCTTTGAACAAATTAAGGGCTTGATGGGTGATTGTTGGGTGAATGAAAGGGCAAACATTAATTCCAGTTCCTAGGAATGGGGCCAGTCTTTATAAAACAGCATGGAGAGTGGAAAAATCAGGTACAGGTGTTAAAATGTGCCCCCAACCTGACTTGAACCCCGCTTGTCTTCCTTTGCTCTCACTTTCAGTTATGAAATTTTGTCCTTTTATATCTCAGTGGTTTCTTTAGCCCTGAAACACCAGCCTATCTATGAGAAACAGGCCGGTTAATGTGATATAAGACCTCTTCATTCTAGAGTCAAAACAAGCCCTATCCATCTTCCATAATTTGCTTTAGCAGGATGCAATATGAGAAATGCATCCTATTACAGCAGGATATTTCCCTCTTTTTTATTCACAGTCTCGAGAGTCGAATTACAATGGAATACATTCATTAAAAGGTTATCTAGTGAACAACCTCACCCTTGAAGGCAGAGCAGAAGGTTCTATTCCTCTGTGAGTTGTTTCAGGAAGCATCTCATGGCTGACAATCAGTGAGCTAAATCCTTCGACAAGGAGAGATTTACAAGGACTTGTCTGTGGAGACATAGTGTTTCTATAGACTTCAGGCAGTTCTGGGACCAGGGATTAGCAGCACAGCACATAAATACTGCTTACAGCTCCTGAATGCCACAACTGGGAACATTCAATAGGCAGCTATGTGTAAATATGCCTATGAAATTGGGAACTTAATAACAATCATGTTATGTATAGATTTTTCTGTGCTTTTCAAGGACCATAGATTGGGTTTTAAGAGGCATTCTCCCAACTACTGTCTCACCTCTAGAGCCTGTGAGTGACTTATCTCCCAGGCCTCTCACCTCACTGTCAAGAGGGTTTTATGACTTGATAGTTGTCTCCAGAATTAGCAAACTGGAGGGTCCTTTAAGGCAGGGATGATTTTACTTTGGATTTTTGTGTTTTTATTTTTGCCTTCCCAGAACCTAGCATCGTGCCTTATTTTTGCTGAATATATTTTTATTCAATCTCATTTTTTCTTGGGCCTTGGTTATGTCATCTTTGTCCCCATGATTTTGATGATAATGTATCACTTGACTGCCAAAGATTTGTGTTGAAATTTTGGGTGACTGGCCAAGTTTCCTTCTCTGAGCTTTGGTTTCCACATCTGTAAAATAATGGAGTGACATCTGAGGGCCTCCAAACACTAAAGATACATCTCTAAAATTCATTGACCCTAAAACTTACTTCATTTTTCTTATAGCATTCTTTAGGAAGAAAAGATGGAAAGGAAGAGAACAAGTGCCCACAGTTTAGACAGGTGAGGGATTCCAAGCTACTTGAGGACAATATTAGAAACCATGGATGGACTTTGTGAAAATGACAATTTGGATCTGGTGAAGAAATTCTCAACAGTTGGAGCTGTCCAAAATGGATTTGGACTGTTTTGGATGGGAGTGAATTCCCCTCTGATGGGGTTATCATGCAAAAATTGAGGACCACTTGTCAGGTACATTGTAGAGGCTCAGGTATGGTTTGGACAAGATGGCTTCAGGGGCCCCTTCCAGCTGTGACATGCTGTGATTCAGATCCTCAGATCATTCCTGGGACTCATCATAGTGCCTTGTATATGTTTGCATAATAAATGTTTCATGAATAAATGAAGGTACCAATTTGCTGAATTTTGAATAGAACTCAATATCTACATCTTGTTCATCTTTTTTTAAATTTTATCTTCAGTTTCTCTCTCTTACTTTATACAGGGTGTCTCAAAATTTTTATTGGGACACCCTATATGTGTACATAGAAAGGGAAAGAAGTGGTGTCTTGAGAGTTTTCAAGCTGGAAATTCTCAATATCTGTGTGATTTTAAGCAGGTGAACCAAACTTTTTGGGCCTTGGTTTTCTCATCTATAAAACAGAGATTCCTATGTACTTTCTGTATATGTTACAAGGTTGTTATTTGGATTAAATGAGGTAATGAATGGGTACTACTTTCCTAAGCAATAAATGCTAAATGATGTTGATAACAATACTAACGATGATTATTGAAACTGT
>JAQQSK010012681.1:0-11774 GCA_028658325.1 Potorous gilbertii | reverse complement strand
CATACCATTTGAATATATAACAATAGGTCTCCACACACTGTTTTGGAATTGCTGTCACACCTTATACTGCAAAAGAGCCATTTGCACTCTGAGTGAAGATAAAATGGCTCTTTGGTTGATTGTAAATTCAATAGAAGTCCAAAGTATAACGTTATTTGTTGCCCCAAAGCCAATTAATCCCAGTGTGTGAATGCAATGTTGCATGTTATAGGAGGAAAAGTAATCATCCCACTGTGCTCAGCCCTATCCAGATTGTACCTGAAGTGTTGTCTTTGGAGAGAGACCCTGACAAACTGGAACACAGTGCTGGTGCCTTCCCTCTGGCCCTGTCTCCCATTTGGCTGTATATATCGTGTTTGTATGGAGTTGTTTAGAATCCGTCACAGTTAGATTGTGGGGTCCTTGAAAGCAGGGACGAGCCTGACCTTCCCTTGTATCCCCAGGGCCTAGGACACTGCCTTGCACAGAGAAGACACAATAAATTCTTTTGAACTTGATCTGACATTCAGAAGAAAGCAACCAAGATAAGCAAGGTTTTCCAAGTCATGTCATGTAAGAAATTAATGAAGCAGCAGGGGGAGGAGGGTTGATTAGAGGAGAGACTGCTTGAGAGAGATACCATAGCTGTCTTCACATTTCAGAAGGTATGTCATGTGGAGACAGCTGTAACTAGGGTGGGGTAGTTGGGCTGTGCCCAAAGTTGCCAAAATTTAGAAGTTGCTACCAATACTTGTCCTTAATCAGGTAGAAATAAAAGAATTTAACACAGAGTTAGCAAGAATAAGTATGTAAAATAGGAAACTACCAGATGGCTGTGCTTCCCCTGCCTCCTCCTATTCACAAGCTACATCCTGGGTGAGTTTCTCCTAGCGTGAATGCATCCTATTCCTCCCTCTGTAGCTTCAATAGACTCACAGTGTCATAGAATTCCTCTGTCCATGGAAGTTATTATCTCGGATCCCTGGATCCCTCTCAGACACACCCAGAATAATATCTTGTGGTCTTATCCCCCATGAGACTTTTTGTCTTAAGGGTCTGTCTCCCCTGACCCCTCCAAGCTGAATTTATCTTTTGAAATAAATTTGAGCGCACCAAGTCCCCTAGACACCAGAATTACTGCGATAGGTCTGTGTAGGAGATGTATTAGAAGTATTCTAGGTGGTTCCACAGGGAAGAACTAGGGCCCATTGATGGAAATCACAGGCACGCAGATTTTGGTTAAATAGAATGGTAATTAAAGTTGTCCAAAAATGAAATGGTAGATCTTAGAAAACAGCTAGTTTTCTGTCACTAGAAGAATTCATAAAAGACATGACATATCTGGTCCTCAGATGCCTGATCTGTAAAACAAAGATGCTTGCATACATAAATCCTAACAATGTACTGCTCTCAACCCAATGATTTTATGGTCTTTACTCCTAATGTTACACTGAGGACATTTTTCTTTTGCTCAAGGGCACATAGCTCACAAATATCTGAGTCTGGATTTGAACTCAGCTCCTCCTGACTCCAGGGTAGTGCTCTATCCACTGCACCACATAGCTGCTCCACTGGGGGTATTTAAGACAAATGATAGTCACTTTGAGACAATGGTTGTCTTTTGTTCTGGAAGAGGACCGTGACAGCAGGAAGACCATGACTTGCAAGTGAGTTGGATTTAAGTGAGAGAGGGCTGTGGAAAGTCACCAGTCTCACTTTTTCTTTCAGAGCCATCTGTGTCCAGTGGCAAGATATAGTCACTTACCAAATGGGAGACTTTCTAACTGAATATGTTTTTTTTTTTGATGTCTCGGAAGAAAGCTATATCCCCGTCAAATTTACACATTTTGCTAGGACCCAGTAGAATGTCCCTAGAATGAAGAATCCCCTCTTCACAGGCATGCATGACCTAAGAGGGTCAATTTCAAAGCCAAGGAAACCTGAGTTCAAGTCTCACCATTGACATACATTATCTGTAGGATTCTGGACAAGTTTCAACTTCTCAGAGCCTCAACAAGTTCTTTAAAACTGTAATCTGATCTGCACTGGGAGGGGGAGTTGCCTGGTGGGGGAAGTTTCCTATGCCAATGAAATCACAGCTCTGGTCAAAAGTCAAAACAAACAATGTTCCTCCAAAGATTGGATGACATAAGCCAAAGACAGCATACGTGTTATTCTTATTTTAAGTGGAGGCTGTAAGAGATGGCCTTTGAAGACCTTTTCGACTCTAAAATTTTATTCATTCTGCTGTATTCAGAGAGGTTGGACAACCTGGTCATCTCTATTTGTACCTAAGAAAGTAAAAGTATAAGTTTTTTATTTTATTTTATTTTTCAATGTCCTCAGTGGGACAGCTAGGAGGTGCAGTGGGTAGAGCACTTCCCTGGAGTCAGGAGGTCTGAATTCAAATCCCTGCCCAAGTCTCTTAATCCTGATTGCCTCCCCACCAAAAAAATGTCCTCAGAGTCACATTAGGAGTAAAGGCAATAAGATCGGTGGATTTAGAATGGATCATTAGTATTTATATGTGCAGACATCCTTATTTTACAGATTAGGCATCTGAAGACCAAAACAGAGAAGCCACATAGTAGAGCCAGGATGAGCCCAAGTTCTCTGACTTGAAAGCCAAGATGACTTCCACTACGCCATGGTTAGTATCCCAAGTCTTCTAAACTCTCCTCAGTGGCTTATACCATTAGTCACATTTCATACTGTGATTCTTTCTAAAGAGATATCATGAAAGAAGATTGAATTTCTCAGGAGAATGATGGTGAAATTCCATCTAAGGCAATTGCGAGATGAGTAAGCATGTCCCCTCTTCCTCTCTGAGTCTCAATAGACTATTCTGCCAAACAGAGATAAATTTTTCTTTATTTTGATAAGGTTATAGATCTAGAGCTGGAGAAATGCTACGAAAAGAGGCAATCAGTTCCAACATGCTCATTTTAACAGATAAAGATATGGGAGGGCAGAAGTTAGTAATGTCCCGGGGCTCACACAGGTAAGTGTCTGAAGTGAGATGTGAAGTCAGGTCTTCTGGACTCCAAATCTAGTGACCTATCCACTATTTCACTTGACCTCCTTCCTAAGAATGATTGTGAGGAAAGTGCTTTTTAAGACTTAGATTACAAATGATTATTCTTGCTCACTTTTCTGTTATTAAATAATAGTAACTGCTGATCTATATATATATTTACATATACTTTCAGTAAACACTATACGTAATATTACCTTATCTCTTTTGATTCTCACTCATACTAAATTTGACTATAATAACATTAAAAATTGAAAATTGACAAATGTATGATGTGGCAAAGTAAGGATTCCCTGACCCTTTCATTATGATTTCCTGTTTCTGATTTTCTGATTTTTATTCCTATTTTATTATACGGTCTTCTGGCTTTTTGGCAGCTAGGTGGCACTGTGGATAAAGGGCTGAGTCAGGAATACCTGAGTTCAAATATGACCTTGCTAGCTGTGTGACCCTGGGCAAGTCACTTACCCCTACTTGCCTAGGTTTCCTTGTCTGTAAGATGAGCTGGAGAAGTAAATGGCAAAATACTCCAGTACCGTTGCCAAGAAAACCCCAAATGGGGTCACAAAGGATCAGATATGACTGAACAAAAAATGAAAATGACTTCTGGTTTTCCTTCTTCAATCAGTTTTATATTCTAGGGACCCTATGAGTATTCTAATTAGCAGCAATTCTGTTAGTATCATAATGAAATAATGTATAACCTTGCTTACACCGACTTCTGCATTAGTTTGGATCAAGAAAGTTCTTTGCTGCCAACTCATAGACAGGAAAGGAGACCTGACTACTGACTGGCTGAATGAGTGCTTAGTGTAGATCTGCCTTGAAGAACATGCTTGAGTTTTACTCAAGAGACTTTGGAAACATGTTGAGAGAAGATCCCAGGAGATGTTTGAGAGACTTTTGAATGGCAGACATTAAAAAACAAAACAAAACCCACCTAATTGTATCTTCTTTAAGATAATAGTAGTCACAAATATCTAGTTTTCTAATTGAATATATATATTTTAATATTTCAGGCAGAAAGATATGTCTCCTTTAAATTTACATGGTTTGCTAGTGACCCAGTAATCTATAGAGATTGGTAAAGTGTTAGAGTTCATTATAGTAACTTCCAATTACCTGCTGGGAAAGTGAAAGCCCTTCCCTTTAAGTGGAGAAAATGACTTCATTCTGACCAGAAAAGAAAGACAATTCGTAGTATAGATGTTCATCATACACAGTGGGGACATAATCACTCTCTCTTTTGACTTGGCAGAGCTATGTGGTACAAAAAGTCAGTTGCTCTCTCCTGAAAAAGTAGAGAAGAATTCTCTAAGTATCAGGAAAGCTATTCAAAAAGGAATTTGATGCCTTCTTTCTGGTAAGTTGTAAAAAGTCAAAAGTTTAACTAGATCCCTCCCTACAATATATTATTAGTATTGTTGCAGCTTTGTGCAAGGGAGTGAAGGATGTGGCCAGAGCGTTACATTTGGCAGGTTACTCTAGATAGAGCATATAGGGCAGATTACAGAAAAGACAGTACAGATGTTTGGAAAAAAGCTTGGAGGGCATTGTAATGCTCCAGGCAAATGGTAATGAAGACCTGAATGAAGGGATGGCAGTTGCAATGGAGAGGAAGGGGGAGTGGGAGAGAAATATCTAATGAAGTTTTAAAGGAATTAGCAGGATACAGTGACCCTTGGGAAATATGAACTGCAGGAAAGAGGGGTCACAAAGGAATGGTACCCAATTTAATCAATCAACAAGAATTTAAGTGCCTACTATATGATTGGCAGTGTGCTAGGCACTGGGGACATAGATACAAAAAATAAACAGCTCCTAAATTAGGGGCTTAATTCTAGGAAATATTATGTCACTATAATGTATGTAAATCTTATTTTAAGTGCAAATATCTTTTCTTGTCGATATTCTATCTTCTGAAGCAGACTTCCAATCATATAGTCTTATGGCACATAATCAGGTGACACTGAAAGGTTAAGGAACTTGTCCAAGGTCATACAGTCAACATGTGTCAGAAATAGGGTTTGAACTCATCCTGTCTCTGAGACTTTTCACTTCTTAATGTTACCATTTGCTTAAATTCCTAATCAGTTATTAAAAATTAGTAATCACTATGCTATGTGAATTTAACAAGGAAAATACAACTGGATTGTGTGTTCCGATCCAAAATTCTGTTAGTCACACCTATGTGAAGGCTTCAATTTATCCCTCAACAGAAGTCATGATTCCGAAAAAGAGATAATGAGCCTTAGTTGAGCTAGCCTTGAAAACCTGCACTTGTAAAGTACACAGATAAGGTTGTCCTACCTCTCAGAGCATGGTGGAAATACTGAAGTCCAAGTGAAGTTATTCTGTATTAAGGATGGATATCATAATCAGAAGAAAACGTGATTTTTATGATACAGAAAGTTGTAAGTGAAAGCAGTCATTTGGACAAAGTTGGTATTGACAACAAAGTAAAGCATTTTGGAGTGCCTTGTTGTAACATTATGAAAGCTGATCTCAGGCTCTTCGGAGGAATATACTTTCCCCAAATGTAAAGGAAGCAATTTTCCCCCTAGAAAAATAAGAGGCAGAGCCTTGAATTGATCCTCAGAAGCCAAAACCAGACCAGATCAACCCAACAACCATCCATGGTTCAGAGTGCCTGATACTGACTCATTCTTGTCTGGACTTCTTTCCCATTTCCTTCTGCTTCTTATGTAAATCCAGGGCTTAAACACCAATGCATATCATTTAGAAGACAGTATTAAAGGATTCCATGTCTGAGTTGCAAGTAGCTGCCAGGTTTAAAGCAGGAGCCTAAACCCTTTGACCTGTTAGGCTTTCTCAACCCTCTGTTTACATTTTGTGTCTTTAGGGCAAAGCACCCACTGGGGACTGAAAATCAGTGTGCTGAAAATCACCACCCTGGAATAAGACTGAGTCTTCTACTGGAAGATGTGAGGAAGGGGATACTTGGTAGTGTGAAAGTAAGAGAAGCTCATATTTGGACAGCCTTTCCCTTAACACTAATTTTGAAATTCAAAGTAGTTGTCTAATGGAAAAAATGCATGTTTACTTACTCCTAGGCACAAAGAAATAAAAAAACCTGTCACATATTAGAAAATTCAAAATCTCTACAAATTTATTTTAGTCCCATTTGGGTGATATACATTTGACCTTAAAGTTTGTAGAAAACATTGCATTTGATTACAAATCTTGGTCATGAAACTTGTCTTTACTTCAATTGAGTAAGTGAATGAATGAATGAAAGAACATTTACTAAGTACCATGTACTATACTAAGCTCTAGGGATATAAGTCTTCAAGGAGCTTACATGCTAATACAACAAACAATACTTGGAGGGGAGTGGTATCTAGGGAAAAGATACTTTGGTTTGGAAAGTTAAAGAGCATGGTGAGTGGGTTTATATCCCAAGGAAACCATTGATAAGAAAAAAGTCCTCATAGATTCCAAAATATTTACAGCAACACTTTTCATGATAGCTAGGAATGGGAAACAAAGTCAATGCCCATAAATTCAGGAATGGCTAAACAAATTATGATATATGAATGTTATGGGATTATGTGGGTGATAAATATAAAGAAACATGGAAAAGACCTATATGAACTGATGTAGAGTGGAATAAACAGAGCTAAGAAAACAATAACTCCAACAATGGAAATGTATCTGTTAAGGAATGACTATTGGTCTTATGTATATTTATTCATTATTTATATATATCTTAGATACCAAATCCTTATCAGAGAAATTTGATGCAAAGATTTGTTTTCCTTTTCTGAGATTGAGTTATTTGTTTTCTGTCAGGTCTTTTTATATTTTTGAAGGTACTCCTCCATTTGTGTGTGTGTTTTCATATTTGGTAACATAAAACTGAACATAATATACTCTGATTATTCTTTCTATTTCTCCTAGTTTTGATGTGACCTTGCTTATTGGCTGTTTGATTTATTTGATTTTCTCCCCTCTTAAACCAAATTAGCTAAGAGTTTATCAGTTTCAGCAGTATTTTAGTATTATTTGTCAATTCCATGGGGTTTTCTTTTGTTTCTAATTTATCTATTTTTCCTCTAATTTTTAATATCACCTCTTTTGAGTTTGTTTTACATTCATTTATTTGTTGTCTTTATAATTTTAAAATGCATATTCAATTTCTTAAGCTTTTTTTTTTAATTTTGTTAATGTATGTTTGTAAGGCTATGATTTCCCCCCTGAGTACTGCTTTAACTTCATTCCAGAAATTTTGATGCATTGTTCTATCATTATAGTTTTCTTTCATATAGATATTATTTCTATCATTGTTTCTCAGCCAACTCATTATTTAGAAATTCATTGTTAAGTCTCCATTTGTGTCTGTATCTTTTGTTTGCAGTGCTAGAACCAAATTCTCTTTTTATTGCTTTATGGTCTGTAAAAGATGTGTTAACTATTTCTACTTTTTTACATTTGTTTGCAATATCTGTGTCTAGCACAGTACCAATTTTTGTAAAAGTTCTATGTGGTGCAGAGAAATGTGTATATTCTTTCACCATCCCATTTAGAAGATACCTTAAATTTTTTAGCTCATTTCTCTGGCAATTTGCTCAGTTCCATATCTTGTTTTGTTTATCTTTCTGTTATAGAAAACTGAGAGAGGGATACTGGAGTTCTTGTTTCTTACTGTATCTTCTTGTAGTTCAGATGTTGTTTCCCTTATAAATTTGTATGTTAAGGCATTTGGAACATACAAATTTATTGCTGATATTGGTTTGTTATCCATTGTTTCTTCTAGCAAAATGTAGTTTCCTTATTTATCACTTTTTATTTTTTGAATGTTTATTTTTGTTTTGTCAGATAGCATGATCACAACTTTTGCTTTTTTGGATTCATTTGATAGTCAACTTCCCTCCATTCCTTCAATTTTATTTTATCTATGTTTGTTTTTTAAAGGTGTTTCTTATAAACAACAGATTGTAGGGTTTTATTTTTTTATCTAATATTTCAGTCTTTTTGTTTTATTGTTTAATCCATTCACATTTAAAGTTATAAGTTAGGTTATATTTTTCTCCATCTATCCCAAACATTTTTTCCAAATTATGTTTTTTTTTTCACTCTTCTGACATAAGCAGTTTTATGTTCCTTCAGTTACTTTATTTTTGTCTTCTTAAAAGATGGTTCTCTTTGACTCTCTCTCACTTTTGATTCCTTTTTCTTGTTCCCTTTTACCTGGTTATTTGTTCCTCATTTCTTTTTTTTTCCTCTCAGGTAGTCAGATAGATACCCCTTTCCTTTCCTCTCCACCTAATTCTGTTTGTTAAGGTTTTTGTACCCCTTTACAAAAAGGATTTTTTATTCTCTTTATTTTTCATCTTCTCCTTCTGTGAACTGTAGACACTTATTCTATGATTCAATACCCGTATAGTTATCTGGTCTCTTTTTTCTGTATTCCTTGTGCAATCAAAGCTTCCAAGATATACATTCTAGGCTCTCCCCTCTAGGTAGTTTTCTGTCATTGCATTGTAGAATTTACTCCATGGATTCCTCCTTTCCAGTGTGTTGCATCCCAGAAATATTGCCAATTTTTGAAGGGCATAAAGGATAGATAGGCTTCCTCTAGGAAGAGTCCTTCCCCCAGCCAAGTCTTTGATTATGTGGCCCACCACTCATCTATGTCCTCCATTCGTAACCTTTTTTTCCATATTTGTATCACAATGTCCTTTCTGGGTTATATGTTTTCCCAATGACCCAGGTGCCACTTGTTCCCAGGGGTACCAACTCCATTCATCCTGATATAGGATGGATAGACTTTTAAGTACGAAATTCTTCAGACCACTCCCAATGAAAGGTCCTCATCTCCCTTCATAAATCATCTCTCTTCACTCATAGAAGCATTTATCAGTGGAACCGCCTCTTCCCACCACCAAAGCAGAGCCTCCTCTTTTCAGTTCTTCCCCTTTTCTCCTCACCTACTCTCTGGGAGGCTCTTTTCCTTTTCTTACCACAGAGGTCACCTTCCCCTCATTATTAGCCCCTCGTCAGACCCCAGCACATCGCAGACTCCTCTCCATTTCTGTACTGCATTTCCCTCCTTCATATATCTCTCATGTTGGAATTCCTCAAGAAACAAAGAGTGATTCACCTGTAAGTGGGTAGTGCCAGGTTCTGTTCTGCCTCTTCACTGTTACCTGCTCCAAATTTCTTTCTTTGTCTGTTTCCTCGTGTACATTTAGAAATAAGATTGTTAGTGGTCTCTCTGCTGTCACCCTGCTGTTGTTACTGTCCTTGTCTGCTGAATTGATTCACTCCATTTCTGTTACTTAGGGTGTTTGAAAAGCAAATTAATATCTTCAGTTCTAATTTTCCCTTGAAAAACATTTCTATTGCCTTTTTATTATTGAACATTCATCTTTTTTCATGTGTGGTTAAACTCAGACTTGCAAGGTCAGCCTGGATTGTATCTTGAGCTTCATTGCTCTTTGGAAGACATTATTCCTGTCCCTGTATTTATTCTAGTGGGTACCTTTGTTATTTGTGTGTTATTTGAATGTCTTTTCCTTTGAATTTGAATGTCTTTTCCCTGATCACTTGCCAAACTTCTTGTTTCTGAATTAAATTGTTAAAATTTTACAACTAAGTAGATTTAGCAGCCTTGACCTTTTTTTCTAGAGGAAATTTGTGAATCCTTTCAATTGATTATTTCACTTTCTATATTGAGAAGTTCTGGGTAGTTCTCTTCTATTATTTCCATAGTTGTGAGGTTAAGGTTTTTTTGTCCGGCCATGTTCTTCTGGGAGACATATGATCCTTAGGTGATCCCTATACACTCTGTCATTGAGATCAGTATGCTTTGCTTGCATGGTAAGCATATTTTTAAATGTAATTTTTTTTACTTGCCTTGCTCCAGATTGTCCACCTCTGTATATCTGCATCCTCAAACTACCGTTCTCTTTTTTTGTTTCTGTGGTAAGGCTTGCCATTGCAGATTGCAGCTTTTCTATTCTGCCCATTATTTTTGCTACACAGGTCATAAATTCTGCTCTCGTACTTTTCGTTTCTCCTTTGTACCACTCAGGAAAAGTATGTTATAGTTCCATGTTCCTCTCAAATTCCACAGCATCCTCTGTCTTATCAAGCATTGGAACAGTTTATTTTGCAACATTCATTCTTAAATTCCTGAACTCATTTACTGGATGTAAAGACTATGTTTCCTTCTGTTGTTTTTATTTTCCTGTTGACTTTTCTATTTGTGCTCAAAATCTTTGAGGTTTTTTCCTTAAATCTTTGGATTTGTGTTCCCTTATTTTCACTCAGTTTTTTATTTTCTCCTTTCTGATTGTAGTTTCCTTAGGGGTTGGATCTCTGAATATCTAAACCTCCTCCCATGTTGGACAACTCATGATCCAACATGGTCAGATCTCTGCCTCAAGTGACTCTTTTGGGTGGTTAGTATACTAACCCTGTCTAGACGCTGTGCTCTTCTCTCAGGCTTAGTGGAATGCTGCATAGCTTGTCCTTAGACACACACATACACACACATGCATGCACTCACGCACACACACAGAGTATTCTGTCCTGGTCCTTCTATTCCTTAGTTTTTTGGTCCAGTTCAGAGCTTTGCAGCACTGGTACTATGAGATTTTGGCCCCCAGTAGGTTTTTACTCTTGAGTTGCTGTGGTTGCCTGGCTATCTGTCTGACCCAGGACAAATTTCCACTGGCACAATGGGAAAAGGGATGGAGGACTAAGGGATGAGAATGGATTTTATTAGATTTGCTAATGCATCCTCACTTCCAGTAATGTGTTAGATGGAGGAAAGGTGCTGAGTCAAATGAGTCAACAAACATGATTTCATGATTGATTTTTTTTAAAACTTCTTTTGGATTCTAGATGTCCTAGACCATGGAGACAGTTGAGTTACTTTATCTTTGACTCATAATTTCTGTTTTGGAGAGTTTTGAGAAGTTGTAGAATGTTTCAAAGGTCTAGAAAATGTTTAGTCTTTCATACTGTTACTTTAATTTTCTATATGGTAAATGTCAATAGATATAACCGACATTATTAAAAGCTCTTGGTAGGATATCCTTAACAATTTTGAATGTAAAAGAGTCCTAAGACCAAAATGTTTGAAAACCACTGGTGTAGTAGAAAGATTAGAGGAAAGGCAGGAAAATGGATTTCTAACCATTGTCTTCTTCACTAATGTCTATTTTTCCTTATGCAAATTGCTTTAATTTCCTCTCTTTCCTTAACTGAAAAACGAGAAAGCTAAATAAGGTGATAATGCTGATGACATCATTGGTGAGTTAGAAGGTTTGTAAAGTATTTTGTAGCCATTTTGTCCTTACAACCCTGGCAGCCAGGTACTGCTTTTTCCCTATTTTACAGATAAAGAAACAGAGGCAGACAGAGGTACGACTTGCCCACAGTCACACAGCTAAGTGTGACAGGATTTGCCTATCTGAGGCAGGATTTGAACTCAGGCCCACCTGATACTAGGTCCAGTGTTCTATTCACTGTCATGTATTTTTTAAATGTTATTCGTAGAACTAGCAATTGTAGTAACTAACTTTTTAGATAGCAAAACCAACTTTGTGATTTAAAAGTTAAATGGAAATAGTGACTATGGAGGTAAGAATGTGTTCTTGAATGATAGAAAGTCCTACCAAGTTGGAAATATATTGATTTTTATTAATTAATGTTAATTAATGTTGATATTAATTAATATCATTCTCTCCCATGAAGAGGAACTCAACTAAGCTAGGAAAGGTTTGGAGCA
>JAQQSK010012680.1:0-11774 GCA_028658325.1 Potorous gilbertii | reverse complement strand
GTGAGCTAGCAATGACTCCACTCTCCCATCTCTTTTTTCTTTCATGAGAGTAAGAAATGCTTATTGTTTGAATTCAGGTATGAGCTAGTAGCTCAGACTTTGGGACAGGAAACCAGACGTCCTTTAAGGATAGTTTAGTGGTGTAAACATGTAAACCCTGACTCTCTTGCAAAATTCCTCAAGGGAAGACTAGATAAGTGATTAGCAGGCTACCTTCATTTATAAATTTAACCTACTACAGCCAGCTGAATTCCAAAGTAATTGAAATCAAATTCTTGTAAATAGGATCAAAAAAGAAATGATACAGGACCAATTTTAATCTCAGAACTAGGACAATAATCCAAAAATAGGCCAATATGAATGTAGCAGTCCTGGATGACACAAAAACTAAATCAAAATATAATTGGAAAGTGTTTAACAAAATAAATAAGAACACAATAAAATCTAGGTAAGTTTAATATGTACATATGCTGCAGTAGCCATGTTTCTAGTTGAATTTGACATTCTTGGACAAGGGCTTGTTGAAATACAACATTTATGAAGGAAATGGGTTTGCTAAAGGTTGGTGAGAAATTAAAATAGCACATATTTATTAAATGTTTTCTTCTGCTCCAAGCACTGCGCGCTCAAGAATTTATTTATTTTGAGTAGATCCCCAAATATACATACAGAATCATGTTAACAACAAGTTAATAGGAAACTATAGAAAGAAATTGGTAGTATTCTGATTTTCTGAGAGCCAAATGGTCTCAGATTATATTCATGTTGTCTTCCAAGGGGGTATATGCAAATTATTGAGGTGAGATTTTGACTTCTAAATATTGATATATTTTTGTTTCTACTAGATTGGCTGAATGGCTATCAAAAGTACTTGGTGATTAAATTTGAATCCACTTTATTTTGACCTAAGAACAATATTTATAATGGAGTTTCCAGCAGCACCAGGCAAAGCAAATTTAACCCCTCTGCATAGCACCAGATGTGAGGGTTCTCTATGGGCCTCAGGGGAACAGCAGTGCAACACCAGGCAAAGAACCAGCTGCCTGCAGTCGCTGGCAAAAGAAGCTTGACAGAGTTCCCCTTCTATGCCTGGAGAAGAACTCACATTTTAAACAAAGGGAAAAATATGAGAAAAACACAGTAAACAAGAATATGTTCATAGAAAGCCATTATGATGATAGAGAAGATCAGGACACAAACTCACCAAAGGACTGCAGAAAACCTATAGGCAATAGGCAACAAAACAATCAAAACACCTATGGGCAAAACCCCAAAGAGAAATAGAAAATAGCCTCAAGCCCAGAAAGAACTCATGAAAAACCTCTTAAAGGGGCTTAAAATCATATGTGAGGTCAAAGAAAAATTGGGAAAAGAAGTCAAAGTGATTCAAGTGATTTATGGGGGAAAAGAGGCAATAGCTTACAAGAGAATACAACTATTGAAAAGTTGAATTGGCACAATGAAAAGGGAGATCCAAAAAAAACCCAAAACACCAAAAAAAAAAATAAAACTCTTAAAACACACAATTGCCCAAACGGAAAAGAAAGTACAAAAGATAACTGAGGAAAATAACCCTTAAAAGTTAAAATTGGGCAAGTAAAAGCAAATGACTTAATGAGACATCAAGAATCAATCAAAAAAAATCAAAAGAATGAAAAAAAATAGAAGCAAATGAGAAATACTGGAATGCCAAGTCACTGGATTCAGATGGCTCAGGAGGAGAAGTGAGGCTGATGAACTGCACAGCCCTCCTTCACTCAAAACAAAGTCAAATGCAAGTTATTTCATCATTTATTTGATGGTACGGTTTTCTTTGGCAACAAAGGATGAACATGAAGACATGGAAAATAGATTTAGGAAAGACATTGTCAGAATCATTAGACTACCTGAAAACCATAATCAAAAGGAGCAATGGACAACATCTTTCAAGAAATTATCAAGAAAAACTCCCCCGATATCCTGGAACCAGAGGTCAAAATAGGTATTGAAGGAATCCATTCATCACTGCAAAAAAACAGATGTCAAAATAAAACCTTCAAAAACATGATAGACAAACTTCAGAATGATCAGATTAGGTTAAAAATACTGCAAGTTACCAGGAAAAAATATAATTCTAATATCATAGAGTCAAAATCAGGATTACACAGGCCTTTGCAGCTGCAACATTAAAAAAACAGAGGTCAAGGAACAAGATATTCTGGAAAATAAAGAACCTAAGAGTGAAAACAAAAATCATGTCCCTGGCTAAATTAAGCACAATATTTAAATATTTATTTTAAATGGTCATTCAATGAAATAGAAGAATTTCAAGCTTTCAAAAGAAGAAGACCAGAACTCAACAACAATTAAAAAAAAGATCTCCAATATGAAGACGCAAGAGAAGCCTAAATCGATAAAACAGAAAAAGAAAACATAAAAAATTCAATGGAACTGAACTGTATACATATCTACATGGGAACATAATACTCATAATTCTTGAAAATTGTTATAGTTAGAAGGGGTATACATAGAGTGAGTGTGTGGGAATATGGTGAATTTGAGGGAGCGACAAAAATAATTAAGGGATGAAAAAGAATAAACTTAGTGCAGAAGGAAGGGAGAGGTGGAATTGGGTAAATTATTTCATATGAAGAGGCTTGACAAAATCTACTACAGTGAAAGGAAAGATGGGAGGTGGTCAAAGGGTATCCCTTGAACCTTATTCTCATTAGTATTGAGAAAAGAGGAAATAATATACAGTCAGTTGAATATAAAATTCTCTCTTCCTCAACAGGAAAGTAGGAGGGAAGAAGATTAACAACATGTGAGGGTGACTGATAGAAGGAATGAAAGATGGGGGATGTGTTAGACAGAAGTAAAACAGTATTGTGGAGGTAAAGGGTAAAAAGAAAGATTGGACATACAAGAGGAAAAACAGAATGAAGGGAAATACATAAATAGTAATCATAACTGTGAATGTGAATGGGGTGAACTCTCCCATAGAATGGAAGCAGACAGAAGATTGGATAAAAAGTCCTACAATATGTTGTTGATGAGAAACACACTTGAATCAGAGACACACACAGAGCAAAGGTAAGGGGTTGGAGCAGAATCTATTATGCTTCAACTGGAGTGAAAACAAAAGCATAGGTAGCAATCCTGATCTCAGACAAAATAAAGGCAAAACTAGAGCTTATTAAAAGAGATAAGGAAGTAAACTACATCTTGTTAAAATATATCATAGACCACTAAGTAATATCAATACTAAATATACATGCACCAAGTGGAATAGCATTCAAATCCTTAAAGAAAACGTTAAGTGAGTTACAGGTTTATGACCAAACAAGAGATAGAGAGCATTATGACATATAAAATAAATAATTTTGATGATGTTAAATTAGAAAGGTTTTGCACAAACAAAACCAATGGAAAAGAAGTTAGAAGGAAAGCAGAAAATTTGGAAACAATTTTATAGCAAGTATCTCTATTAAGGCCTCATTTCTCAAATAGATGGAGAACACAATCAAATTTATAACAATGAAAATCATTCCCCAGTTGGTAACTGGTCAAAGGATACAAACAGCAAGTTTTCAGATGAAGAAATCAAAGCAATCTATAGGCATGTGAAGATGTACTCTAAATTACTCTTGATTAGTGAATTCAAATTAAAACTACTCTGAAGTGCCAGACCACACTTATCAGATAAGCTAATATGACAAAAAAGTAAAATGAAAAATTTTGGAGAGAACGTGGGGAAATTCACATATTAATGCACTATTGGTAGAGTTGTGAACTTATCTAACCATTCTGGTAGACAATTTGAAATGAGGCCAAAAGGGCAATTAAACTGTGCATACCCTTTGACCTAGCAATAACACCACTTAGTCTGTATGCAAAGAAATCATAAAAAGGGGAAAAGGACCTAAATATGCAAACACGTTTATAGACCTATTCCTCATGACAAAACATTGGAAACTGAGAGTATGCCCATGAATTGGGGAATGACTGAACAGGCTGTGGAATATTATTGTGCAATTAGAAATGATGAACAAGCACATTGCAGAAAAACCTGGAAAGACTTGCGTGAATTGATACAAAGTGAAAGGAGCAAAACTAGGAAAACATTTTACAGAGTATCTGCAAAATTGTGATTGTCAACAATTAAAATCTTTTCAGCAACACAATGATCCAAGATGAAGACAAAGAACTCAGAAAAGTAAATGCTATCCACATCCCGACAAAGAAATGATAGAGTCTGAATGCAGACTGAAGTATACTCTTTCTCATTTAACTTTTTCATGTTTTTTTCCCATTTTTGTTCTATTTCTTCTTTCACAACTATGACTAATATGGAAGTATGTTTATGTGACAATGTATGTATACCCTATACCAATTTGCCTGCCATTTTAAGAAGAAGGGAGGGTAGGAAAGGATAAAAATTTGGAACTCAATATTATTTGAAAATGAGTGCTAAAAATCGTCCTGACTTAGTTGGGTAAAAACAAAATACTATTTATAAAAAGGAAAACAAGAAGAGAAAAAATGGAATTATTGTCATAGAATTAAAATTTATAATTGTACCTTCTAGAAAGAAATTGCTTCTGACCGTTTTATAGCTCCATTTGTTGACTTAGGCACTCTGACTCTCCATGGGAGAACTGTGCCTCGGTTTCTGATTTTCAATAGCTATCTTCCTCTCATTAAACAAGTAAACTGCATTGTTCCTAGTGGATATTAGTTGAGGCCCTTCCCACATTTTATAAAAGCCTCTAACTTCTAAGATAATTTTCAAAAGGCCTATTGAATTTCTTCTGACATGTAGAAGCAATTTTGATGACTTTAGTAAGAGATTAAGAAAAAAAGGTTATTTTATTATTCACGTTTTAAATTTCATTACTTTGTAATTACTAATGGAAATAAAATTCATGGGGAAACAAGAACTCAAATGATATTTTATTTGCTTGTGTGCATAAAGAATTATGTAAACTATATATATTTAGAAATGGCAGTGCATATTAATCAATAAAAGAAGATATATTAGCTGAGAGAAAGTCCCTATAAATATTCTCGATAAATGCATTATTCAGTAAATGAATTAATGGTTATTTTCTAACATTCCACCTGAGTCTACTTGTAGAATGAATGTACTGCATTTACTGCTATTAATAATTGAAATCAGTGAGTTTATGGAAGGCATTTTTGCCTTTGGGTAGGGTTGTCAACAAGAAATAAACACAGGATTTGTGTTGGAAAGCTCTGCAATTTGTAAGAGGCTGAGTTGCTTATTGATGGTCTGACAGACAGAATCCGCATTTTTCAGTACTTTTAGGATAAGGGAAAGAAAGCCAATATGCAAACAGAAGATGAGAGTCAAGCAACAAGACTGAAATCTCTCTTTTCAAAAGACATATACTTTGTCCTCAGCAGTGACAGGAGAGATTAATAGGATCCGCTGTGGTGAATACACATATCTTCAATAGGGGAGAAAGATGTACACTTAGGTTCTACATTAAGAAATAGATTTTCTTAAACTTAAGTCTCATTCTAGAGTGCTAGCTTTCCCATGAACAAGAAATCAGGGATAGTTATTTGCTGCCCACAACTCACTTTGGATTATCTCATTTGAATCAATAGGCAAATCATAGTCATATATCTCTGAGTTAGTTATGATTTTTAATATTAAAAATTCCATTAAAAACTATCCCATAAAGAAGTATAACTGTCAGCTTTTGTAATGTGGAACAGGTTTCAATGAAGAACCCTTTGTTCCCTGAATATGCATATGGGAAGTAGCCACTCACCACTACCAGCAAAGAGCAGAAGCTTCTTCTATGATCCAAAGGAAGGCATTTCTCTTGTCATAGCACGAAAGAGTAAGAAACACAAACAGTGGAGAGAGAAATGCCCAGGGACCTACACAAAATGGGTAACAAAAATTGAAGAAGAAAAAAGTCATTTTCAAACCAGAATATCAGGAGAAACTAGGAAAGCACATGATCCTTGAGACAAACTCAGTCAATCACTGAAAGTCCTCAAGCAAAGAGACATTCAGAGCTTACCATGGAGCTGACCCCATGCTTTCACAATAGAAAGAGTTGATGGTCCATGGGGGCTTTCTCTCTCTCTCTCTCTCCCTCTCCCTCTCTCTCTCCCTCTCTCTCTCTTTCTGTCTCTCTCTCTCTGTCTCTGTGTCTTTCTGTGTCTCTCTGTCTCTGTCTCTGTCTGTCTGTCTGTCTCTCTCTCTGTCTGTCTGACTGTCTCTCCCTCCATGAAAATTGGCTTTAGAAATTCTTAAATTCAAACTGAAAAATGGCTTCTAGCCAGAAGAGAGAATTATAAGCAGCCAAATACACCTATACTGAAACTAGATGTATGTGAAATCCAAAGTTTTGAAGCCCTGGCTCGATAATGTTTATAAACAAGTAACTTTTGAAAATTATTTAGAAATATATAAAACCATGTTACTTTAATTTATTTCAGAAGAATAAAAGCATGAATTTAAGAAATGACTAGTCCAGAATTGTTAAAGGAGAGTAGGGAGAGACAAAAGAAAAACCCTTTGAAGATGAGTTTGTTTCTTGTATCTTTCTGTGATCCCAGAGCCTAGCACACCATCCAGTCCAGAGTAGATGCTTAGCAAAGGTTCATTGATGTTAGACATCATAGGAAAATAGATTCTGAACTGGAAGTGAACTTTGAAGTCATGGAGTCCAAGCTTCTCATTTCTAGATGAACACATCAATTACCATGGAGTTAAATAAATGATATTCTCAGGGTCATGCAACTAGCAAATATCTAAACTGAGATTGCAACTTATTTTACTGAAGTCAAGCCCAGAACACAAACCACTAGACCACACTATGTCCAAGGGAATGAGATTTGGAATAAGGATTCTTGATTCCAATTCTACCAGGGCCATCTTGCTGGCATTGGATGAGTCATTTAAGATTTTTGAGTACAGAACTTCGTCAGCAAAACATGTATGATAATAACTGTTCTACCTACATCCCAGGATAGTTTTGAAGATCAGGTAAAATATACAGTTGTTTTAAGTGTAAACTTCTGTCAGTCAATAAATATTAAATGTCTACTGTATGATGACTTAAAGTATACAGATAAGGAAAAGAAAGTCGTTTCCTGCCATGAAAATTTTTACAATTTAATTGGGGTGGAAAATAGTATAAAAGGAAGCTGAAAATGGCATTAGGGAGTGCGAAGCAGGCATGATACTGGTGGGGTAGAAACCAGTTAGAATAGTTAACAGAAAATGAAAAGGTAGCAAGAAAACTGTGAGCCCTCTTAAGGGAAGACTACATGAAATCAATGTAAATGTAGTGATAAAGATAAATATTAGAATTGAAAGTATAACAGTATGGGGAACTCTTTGGTACAGAAACTCTACAATGGCACACGGGTACTTTCTCTTCAAATTATAGAAATATAAGTTCAAAACAAATGTTTTGAAAAAAACATAATTAGATAATTCACTGTCCTTGCAAATATGACGTTTTATGCCCCCACCAAAGTCATAAAATTGCTTAATAGACTTCTCTAAAAGAATTTCTTCAGACAAAAATCACTTCCCTTTTCAGGAAATTAGGTCCTGATAAGGAATCTAAGATCTTGTTTCAATAATAGTAAAACAATGACTAAGTCCATTAACAACGAAAGTGGATAATGACTGCAACAACATAACAAACAGATTGTTAGCTGTAGTGTGGATGGCTAGTTGTATGACTTTGACAAGTCATCGTATGAATCTCAGTTTCTTTGTGGAGTTAAGGGATTCAAGTAGATGACTTAAAAGTTCCTCCAAGTTCTATTGATCAATGATTCTAAAAAAAATGATATTGGTTGTGAATTTACAACCATTTAGGCAAGGAACTATGTAAACCTATGCATCTACATAGTTAAATAGAAACCATGATTTAATCCAAATAAATACTTACTCTCTCTAGTAATGAAGATCATAGCAGATGGTCTAAAGAGGTAAGAGGAACAAAATTATAATTGCTACTTCGTGGCCAGCCACCTGGGAGTCAGAACTGACATAATGCCTTACACCCAGCCCCTCTATTTTGCCCTTCAAGCTTGAGACCTGATGGAGATTGTATTCTGCACTCCCCAGAACCAAGAGCTCACATTATAATGAGTCCTCAGAGGAAGATTTGAATGTAAAACAAATTAAAAGTTCAAAAATTTATTTCTATTTTTATATTCAAAATGGGAAAGGATGAATTTTATAAAACTAGTCTACAATTATAGCTAGACTTTTCCTGATAAAGGGTTTATAGTGCTATTTCATCTACTAGCTATTTAATATTATTCCCACTACTCACTCCTTAAATCACAGCAGTGTTATTCATGAATTTTCTTTCCATTTCATATTAGATCAAGGATGGCACAGTTAAAAAGGTGTTGGACTTGGAATAAGGAAGACATGAATTCAAACCATGCCTGAGACTTTTAGCAGTTGCACCACCCTGCATAAGTCACTTAACTGCTCTCAGTCTGTTTCCTCACCCTAAAATGGAGATTCTAATAGTACTTACGTCAGAGGGGCGTTATGAGAATCAAAGAGGAGAGTATACGCCAAGTTCTTTGCAAAATTTAAAGCGTTTCATATGTGTTGTTATTGTTATTGTATTTGTTGTATTATTAGTGTGTCATTAACAAAGTCTATAAACTCCTTATTGGTATATTATTTTTCAATACATAAATGAATTTCATAACATTTTAGAAATAAATGATTATATTAAAATTAAGTTACGTATTTTCTTGAAAAGTTCATTGATACGAGGTTGAGAACCTGTGTGTGTGTGTGTGTCTGTGTGTGTGAGAGAGAGAGAGAGAGACAGACAGACAGAGAGAGATATATTATGCACTTATTATGTGGTAAGTACTATTTAAATTCTGGCAATCTTAATCTAGACAACTAAGATATTCTGTGCCATTATGGAGTGGGAAGAGAACACTGGAAATCGAGTGCCCATGATAATCACATAGTAAGCTATCTTTGTAGATTCATCACTAGAATTGCTAATCACCTTCCAAAAAGCTAATATCATCAATGAATTAATTAGTCATTGTTGTATTCTGGCTTTGAGTCATAGTAGACATAGAATTGATCTTTGAGCTAGGAAAACCTGGGTTTAAATCTTGCCTGTGACTCATGGGTTTTGTTTATTTATTTTGACCCTAGGCAAGTCACTTTTATCTTGTTGCTCTAGGTAACCTAGAATAAAAATTGCAGAAGAAATATCTATCTGCATTGGTGATGGGAATTTCTCTACTGGATGAATTCCTTATATCAATTAAATGGTAGGTCTAATCCCTATGCCAAAACCCCACAATTTACACTTTGTTTTGTTCTATTTTACTTAGAAATTTACAGATGGTACAGTGGATAGAACACTTGGACTAGGAGTTAAGAAGATATGAACAATATTTTAACCTCAAGAACTTAATAAGTATGTGATCCTGGACAAACTATTCACCCCACAAAAACTGAAACTATATGCATATTCTAACACGTCATGTTAAACACATAGTAAGAGATTGATAAAAGAAGAAGCTAATCAACTCATTGGTTGATTAAACTGGGTCAAGATGATGTGCTTGAATTGCTGGTGTTTCTGAATTGCCTTTAAAAAATATCAAGGAGACGTAGTCTGTGCTACAATGGCTTCACTGGGATCTCAGTGGTGAGAGAGACCATTATTGCTAATGGATTTTCTACAAGTAAATTCCTGAGGATTTCTATTTTTGATCCATCTCAGACTACATTTCCCCCACCAATATCCAATTACAGGAAACACTGGACAGAATAACTTTGTTTTGACCCACTGTGGAGATGCAGAGCAATCAATTACTTTCTAGATACTTATTTCCTGTCTTTGGTGAGAAGACAAAACGGTTGTACATTTGGCCAAGAGCTCCATCTTTCTTCCTCTCATTGGAAGAAAAGGTCCTTATTTATTCCCCAAACCTTCCCAACTGGATGCTTCTTTACCCACATTGACCTAAAACATAAATCCTATCCAGCTGTAAGAAGATTGTGATGAAAGCATTACCCCAAACTAAATGGCCCTGGGAGAAAGCAAAGCTAATGATTTAATTTGACAGTGGGGAGGATTAAGGAATCAGGAAGTCAGACAACACTTTACCATGTAGAGATGAGTGTTTGAAAACCCTAAGAATAGACAAATTGTTGCCTTAATTCACAATAGCGATTCATCTAGCCAATTGCTATATATCACCTATAAGTACTTAGGGGTATTTTAGGTACAAGAGGTAACAAATATATTGCCAAAAATCAAGAGGTCCTAGGTGAGCCTTAAGGTAGATCATTTATTTTTATTTTCTTTTTGTTTATTAAATAAATTTATTTATTTAAATTTTTACATTCATTTTCACAAAATTTGGGTTCCAAATTTTCTCCCCATGTGTCCCCTCCCCCCTCCCCCATACACTGAGCATTTTAATTACCCATATCACCCATCTATCCTCTCTTCTTTCATCCCTCCCTTCCCTTACCCCACCTTCTCTTTTGTCCTGTAGGGCTAGATAAATTTCTATTGCCCATTACCTATATTTCTTATTTTCTAGTAGCAGGAACAATACTCAACGGTTCTTCCTTAAACTTTGAGTTCCAACTTCTCTCCATTCCTCCCTCCCCACCCATTCCCTTGGGAAGGCAGGCAATTCAGTATAGGCCATATCTGTGTAGTTTTGGAAATGACTTCCATAATAGTCATCTTGTGTAAGACTGACTATGTTTCCCTCCATTCTCTCCTGCCCCCCATTGCATCTATACTCTCTTTTGATCCTGTCCCTCCCAGAGCATTGAATTGAAATTGCTCTCTCCTCTCATTAACCTCCCTTCCTTCATCTCCCCACCCTGGTTATCCCCATCTCCCCCATTTTCCTGTATTGTAAGATAGGTTTTCATACTAAAATGAGTGTGCATTTTATTCCTTCCTTGGTCAAATGTGATGAGAGTAAATTTCATGTTTTTCTCTCAGCTCCCCTCTTTTCCCCTCCACTAAAAAGTCTCGTGCCTACCTCTTCTGTGAGAGATAATTTGCCCCATTCCATTTCTCCTTCTCTCCTCCCAATATATTTCTCTCTCACCACTTAACTTCACTTTTTAAGATATGATCCCATCCTATTCAATTCGCTCTGTGCTCTCTGTCTGTGTGTGTGTGCACGTGTGTGTGTAATCCTAACTACCCAGACACAAAAAAGTTTCAAGAGGGACAAATATTGTCTTTCCTTGTAGGAATGTAAACAGTTCAACTTCGGTAAGTCCCTCATGACTTCTGTTTGCTGTTTACTTTTCAATGCTCCTCTTCATTCTTGGGTTTGAAAGTCAAATTTTCTTTTTAGCTCTGATCTTTTCATCAAGAATGCTTGAAAGTCCTCTACTTCATTGAAAGACAATATTTCCGCCTGAAGTATTATACTCAGGTTTGCTGGGTAGGTGATTCTTGGTTTTAGTCCTAGCTCCTTTGACTTCGGGAATGTCCTATTCCATGCCCTTCAATCCCTTAATGTAGAAGCTGCTAGATCTTGTGTTATCCTGATTATATTTCCACAATACTGGGATTGTTTCTTTCTAGCCGCTTGCAATATTTTCTCCTTGACCTGAGAACTCTGGAATTTGGCTACAATGTTCCTAGGAGTTTCTCATTTTGGATCTCTTTCAGGTGGTGATTGGTGAATTCCTTGAATACTTATTTTGCCCTCTGGTTCTGGAATATCAGGGTGGTTTTCCTTGATAATTTCATGAAAGA
>JAQQSK010012679.1:0-11774 GCA_028658325.1 Potorous gilbertii | reverse complement strand
GCAGGATAGGATTGAGGGAAATATAGTTAGTCTTATACAACACGACTATTTTGGAAGTCATTTGCAAAACTACACAGATATGGCCTATATTGAATTGCCTGCCTTCCCAAAGGGAATGGGTGGGGAGGGAGGGATGGGGAGAAGCTGGAACTTAAAGTTTTAGGACCAACTGTTGAGTATTGTTCTTGCTACTAGGAAATAAGAAATACAGGTAATGGGGAATAGAAAGTTATCTGGCCCTACAAGACAAAAGAGAAGATGGGGTAAGGGAAGGAAGGGATGATAGAAGAGAGGGCAGATTGGTGATATGGGTAATTAGAATGCTCAGTGTATTGGGGAACAGGGAGGGGACAAATGGGGAGAAAATTTTGGAACCCAAAATCTTGTGAAAATGAATGTAAAAAGTTAAATAAATTTATTTAAAATAAAAATAAAAAAATAAAAAAAATAAAATAAAATGAGACCTTACGTATTTTACCTCATCAAAACCCCACAACAACCTTGTGGCATTGACATAGTGGATAGTATTGTAATCCATTTCACAGACGAGGAAACTGAGGCACAGAGCCTTTACATAACTTTCTTAGATTTACTAGCAAGGAGGCATCAGATACAGGATATAACCCCAACACTTCCATATTACCTACTCATATGCAACACTGCTTCTTGAGAATCTAGGATCACTATTTTTACCAACGATGAGACATCAAAGCATAGCATTTGTGGAGAATTATTTGTCTCCAAATAATATCCTTAAAGGAGAACCTACTTCTGCTTTCCTATTATCTTAATGTTATTACTTGTATGTAGATATTTAGCATGAATGGGGAAGTATTGACAGACCAAATATTCCCATTGGAGATTTACATTGTTTCATTATCCCAATTCAATTCAACATACATGTACAATGCACCAACTATATGCCTAACATTGTGAATTAAGGAGGTTGGAGTTTAAAAGATTAAAAAAATGAGAGTCCTGGCCTGCATGGAGCTTCCACTCCATTGGAGTGAGGGCAGCATGTACAGAGTAAGGTAAATACAAAACATATGAGAAGTAAAGCCAAAGGCATTTGATAGGAGTGGGAGAGCCCTGATAACTGGGGTAAGCCAGAAAGGCCATGCACTATGAAATCTCGGCTTCTTGCCCAAAACATATTTTAGGTTTTGAATTTGTCTGTCTGCACAAGGGCTACAGACATCCTGCTCTTTTGTTCATTTCTTTAAGTACGGGATTTGTATTGTGATCCTAAAATAACAGTAGAATGAAGAGAAGTTAGGAGTTACCAAGGCTAGACAGTCAAAGGTCACCCCAAATTGTAGACACGTGCATGGCACACTGGCTGCAGTCTCAATTGCCATACAGAGGAAATGGCTCTGAAACTGCTTGCCCCACTCACTGGCAAATTTTAACCTTGAAACAAGCCCATAGAACTATTATCCTAAGAAAAGACAACTTTGGATAGAGATATTTTATCCTGGTGGTGAATTTGGGACTTTACCAAGTGTTTTCATTAGGCACTATTATTCCACCAAATGATGTTGCCTTTCACTCTTGTACACTTCCAGAGAAAACTGGGAGTATTGTGGAAAATGCCTGGAACTTCTCCCAATCCCTCATTGGACTCCCACTGCATTCTGACCTATGTCTCCTGACACAGACAGGCACCAATAGGAGGCTTTTCACTAGTCGGATAAAACCTAGCCAAGTGAAGGAAGCAAAACCAGTTTTCCTTTTGCTACTCAAGTAACCGCACAACCCTGAGGACATTGTCTTAACCAAAGGCTTGTACTCGGAATGAATTGTAACTCTCACAACCAGGAAACCCAGGAGAGCAGAAATCTTGCCAGCAAGGTCCTGAAGGGAAGAGGAACAATTGTATAAACTCAATAATTATGAGAAGGGATATGCACATCCTGAGTTTGGCTAAATGTGAGACTGACGAGGGGAATCAAAGAAGTAGCCTCAAGTCAAAGCCTGCATTTGAGGGGGGAATTTAACTGACAAGAAGCAAATTGCAGACTGAAGCAGAGAACTTAATGGCACAAGAAATTAAACTTTCAAGGAGGATTTTTCCTGATGTGGAAAAAAAAATCTAGGATGAAGAAATGAATGCGGGGAAGAAACCAGTGGAAGGGAAATGTCCCAGGAAGGTTCTTGTCTGGCTATGCAGGAAGCTGCCTAAGACTTAGTGCTTGCATGGACTTCCCCAAGTCAAGGGACTTTCCACTCCTTATCTTTCCTAAGAGGAAAAGTTCCAACAAGATATCTTAATTTTAGTCTTGACACTGAGGCCCTGAAACCTCAACATAAATTATCAAAATGCCCTTTGAAAGTTCGTCTGCTTGCAACTTCAAATGGAATTTGGAATTATACAGAAAGAGCGGGAAATTAGCAAAGCCCCAAACTGGTACTTGGAAAACGACATCCTTTTCCCTTTAGGCTTCTCAGTCTAACAGATGAAACTCGACTGGTGGATTGGTCCTGCTCATCAGACATGGCTCTGTATGAGGGGAGGCTTTGAGGAAATGAGAAAAAAGGGAGAATGATACCCTCTATTATTTCTACATTTCTTCCCCTGACCTTGTTTGCTGACAGGGCCCATAATCTGAGCAATGGAAAAATGTTTTCTTAACAAAAGAAAGCTCTTTCACTTCAGTCTCATATAATCACAGTGGTCTGCCCAGACTAAGACCATCTGAATCTGGGAAATATCAGTGGGAGTGGGTTGGGATCTTAGAGATCTGAAAGTAAATGAACATATAAATGATCATTGATTGATAAATATAAATATTATATAAATATAATATAATATTTTATATATATATATATATATATATATATATATATATATATATATATATATCCCTGCACCACAGCTGAGCTCTGAGGAAAGCGTATCCTTCCATTCAGTTAATTAATTCTTTCCTGGGGAGAAAAGAGCCCAGGCAGAAACCAACAACAGCAAGAAAAATAGAAAGAAATTGACTGCTGTTCCACCAATTTCTTGGTGGGCTTGTCCAAGTGGGATTATATAGGACAACCATTACAATGAGGTTCACCACTAGAAAGGTGTTCCTGACCTCCTCACAAATACAGAGTGACCCTCAGATTAGGGGAGAGACTCACAAGAAGGAAACTCAGTGGATTTGGCACGTTGATGTAAAAGGGAGAGAGCCTGAGTCCAAAGCCTGATTGAAAACAGAGCCATATTATACTTTACTCTGGGAGATTAGCTTTCCTGGATCATCCCACTATATATCTGGCAATGAGCAGTGGCATGCTCGGATTTTATCCCCATAGCAGAAAGCTAGAAGTGTAGTCATCACATATGAGCCTCAAAGGAGGGATCCAGGGAGCAAGCAGTGCCTGGTGGAAGCTACCAGTGATCAACATGGACCTGAAAAATGTGTGACTGTGGGCAAGTCTGTAGGGTCCCAAAGAGTCAGACCTGACTAAAACAACTGAACAACAAACAACAACATATAGAAGGCACTAAGCAAATGCTTAATCAGAATAAGAAGTGGAGACAACTATTGAAGTGTAAAGTGATTAGATCAATTTTTCTTGTTGAAGTAATCTTACAAAGTGTTTGTTTCAATGCCATTTATCTATTCATCCACGGCCTCCACATGGGGGTGGGGTTTCAGAGAGAAAGTGGGCATTAAAAGATGTTTGAGTCTGTGGGATTGAGTTCACAGTAGTTTCTTGATTGCAATAGGGAATTTGGAAAGGAAAGGGTTTGGGGGAAAGATAATGATATTTTTGGACAGGGTGATTTTAAGATATCTATAGGACATGCAGTTTGAGATGTCCAGTTGGTTGGTTGTTGTCCTTCTTTCTCAAGAGGGCCAAAATGACATCATCCTAATAAAGTGACATTTTAATGTGTGCAACTGTGGCAGATCAGACCAATATGAGCTCAGAATGCTCTACCGCAGATTGGGCACATATAGTCTGTGTGAACATTTGGGGTGGTTACTCCAAATTTGCGCATCCTACGTTTCCTTTGTGCTACTTCAATTCTGCTTTGCTCATACAGCACAGCACCTTTTCTGATGTGGGTATGTCATGTTAAGTGGTCCTGTGTCAGTGCATCCCATGTTGTACAATGAAATCCAAAGTTCTTGAGAGAGACCTTGAGAGAGTGTCCTTATATTGCTTCTTTTGGCCACCATGTGATTGCCTTCCCCATGCCAGTTTTCCATAAAATAGTCTTTTTGGCAAGCATACATTTTGCATTCAAACAATGTGGCCAGCCCATCGGAGATGCACTCTCTGAAGCATAGTTTGAATGTTTGGCAGTTTCGTTTGAGTAAGGAACTCAGTGTCTGGTACCTTATTCTGCCAAGTGATCTTCAGAATCTTCCTAAGACAGTTCAAATGGAAGCGATTCAGTTTCCTGGCATGGCACTAGTAGACTGTCAACTACCATACCGATGGTAATTTTTTCAATTTGAAAAGGCTACAAACCAAGACCGAAGTGGAGGGAGTGTTGGCACATGATTTTCTGTTTTCAGATGATTGTGCACTCAATACAACTTCTGAAACTGAGATTCAACAATGTATGGATCAATTCACTGTTGCCTCTTCTAATTTTGGCCTAATAGTTAACACCAAGAAAATGCAGTTACTCCATAAACCACCCCTATACCATCCATACAAGGAGATGTCCAGTAGGCAGTTTAGGACTGGATATATAGATTTGACAATTTTGCACAGGGATGATAATTGAATATATAGGAGTTGATGAGCTCATCAGTGAAATATTTTAGAAGAAGAAAAGGAGAGGACCCAAGACAAATCCCTGTGGGATACCTCTAGGTAGATGGTGTTTGCTGGATTAAGATTCAGTAAAGAAGACTGAGAAGGGGTAGTCTGATAGGTGGGAGAGGAAGTAGGAAAGAAGATGTCCCAAAAATCTAGATAGAACAACATATCAAGGAGGAAAAAGTGATGAATGGCATTAAAGGTTGCAGAGAGGTGAAAAAAGATGGAAAGTGAGAAAAGGCCTTTGAATTTTACCATTAAGAGATCACTGGAAACTTTGGATAGAGCGATTTTGTTGGAATAAGATCAGAAGTCAGGTTGTAGAGAGTTAAGGGAAGAGTGAGAGGATAAAAATTGGAGACAACTATTGAAGACATTTTCCTCAGTCTAACCATGGGAGGAAGGAGACACATGGGATGACCACAAGAAGGAACATGGTAGATACTTAATAAGTACATGTTTGAATCAATTAATGAATGAATGATTCATCTAGTGAGCAAGTTATTAAATAAAATGTTGGGGATCCATTGAATGGAATCTATTTGAGACTCATTACAAGAGTCAGATTTTTTTTTTAAATCTGCTCTTAGAGTTTATTTTCACAGAAGGCTATATAGATTATACATTTCACCATAATGGATATAAAACATCTCCAGTGACAAAATAGAATCCTGATTTTGAACCATTTAGTTCGTTAACTCTCTTCCACAAAAGTCATGCTTCAGTGCTTCTTGGTTCAACTTTTGAGAACCCTGGTTCACTTTTGTACCCTATGAGCCTTATGTGTTCATGGAATTTAGGCCTGTCCCATTGCATGTTTGCAAAGGTAGAGGGTTGAGCTCGTTGTTTCCAAGAGCTGCTAATGGCTTAAGATTTGTTCTTTTTTGCCCTCACCCTCATGAGTGTTGGAATATGTCTTCCTATTAATCTGGGGGCTTCTCTTCTCTCAAAGGTTACTCGTCCTTTCAAACTGGAATATGACAACAATGGAAAGAAAAGCTGCAAGGGTGCCTCTCCTAATGAAAGCTAGCTCATCAGACTTTCCTCCTAACTGAACCTACTTACCTAGAGATGGTCCTATATCACATCTCCTCCCTTTAGATTATGACTTCCTGTTACTATTTGAGCTCCCTGAAAGTAGACACTCTTTTGTAAGGTTTTACTTTTCTTTGCATTACCAGCACTTAGCATTGTGCCTGGTGCTTAGTGGGATCTTAATAACTGCTTGTTGACTACACTTGATAAGTTAGAAGACTATGAATTAATAATTCTCTCTTTATACTATGAGCCCCCAGCCAGAAACTACTTTAGTGAAATATACCACACTTGTAAAATCAATGTCTTTGGTGTGTTCCCTTTTGTCTCTTTCTACCACATTTGTGAAGTAAAACAGACTGATTAGCAATGTGGTAGTTAATTGTAATTACCTTAAAACTGGTTTTAAAGAGAAACTCAGGATAGTTAGAGGAAGGAAAAGTAAAAAGTGGAGAAAGCAATGGCCAACTTTGAGGCTGCTCCTGTGGGTGAGCTCAACAAAAACAGACTCTGCCCAGACATACCCCTGGGCTAAAACATCTGTTGATGGCATCCAGGTGCTTTCCTTACCATACCTCCACCAGCACTTCGTAGTGATTTCTCTTAGTCATCCTTAGCAGGATGACTTATTCTGCTTCTTCTGATATACTTTCTCTCTTCTGGTGCAGCTATGAGTCACTGCAGATATTCCACCACACTTGCTTTGGTGACTGCTTGAACCCCTTCCCTCCTTCAGTTGCCCATCCATCCCTTTGGACCAGGAAGGGCTAGCATGTCAGTCAAAGAGTCAAAAGATCCCTTCAAGGCATCCAGGAAGGGAATGCTAGGTATTTATGCATGCCAATAAGCATTCCATTACATTCACATGGCACTGTATGGACAAAAAGTCTTTCTACATACATGTTCTCACTGCATCCAGGCAGCTACGTGGTGCAGTGGATAGAGCATCAGTGCAGGAGTCAGGAGGGCCTGAGTTCAAATCTCACCTCAGATACTTTACACTCACTATCTGTGTGACCTTGGGCAAGTAACTAAACCCCAACTTCTTCATCCTGGGTCATCTTCAGGCATCCTGATGAATATCTGGTCACTGGATTCAGATGGCTCTGGAGGAGAAGTGAGGCTGGTGACCTGCACAGCCCTCCTTCACTCAAAACAAAGTCAAGAGCCAGTGATGTCATTATTTCTCTGATGACATGGTCTTCTTCGGCAATGAAGGACGAACACACAAAAATCTCAATGGATCTTCCCTACATGGTTTTCAAGAAGGCAATGGAGAAGCTGTGACTCATTAGTAATTTAACTTACTTGTTAGTATCATCATGGACTTAGCACAAAAAAAGAAGTCTATGTTTCCTTTTGGCATCCCTGGGTTAGCTAAGTGTCTCCATTAAAAATCATAGCTGAGTTGCCCCCACTCATGGGTACATTTTACCAGCCAGCTAGAGGATGTATTTGATCTATTTCCTGCCTATGTAAATTAATTAATTAATTAATGTTTCATTAAACATTTTAATAGAAGAATAATATTATAGATTTACCCAAACACCAGGGACTGTTGCTGTTCTGACTCCTTTCAAAATCAGGAAATAAGAAAGCATAGAGTAGGTTTAATATATAATATGCACATACTTGCCTTTCCTTTCATTCCCCAAACCAAAGGATTTCAGGGCTCTAATATTATTCCTACAGAAACCTAGAAAAATTGTCTAAAAGAGAAAAAAATGACTCTGCCATGAATTGAAAGATCACACCATAGATGCTTGATCAAGAAGGGACCATAGAGATTAGTGAGACCAATTCATTTTAGAGATGAGAAAACTGTGGCCCCACAAGGTGTCAGGTCAGTCAAAAATTGGGAAAAGGACAAGGGGCAAAGTCAGCATGTGAAGGTTATCCTTCTGACTCCAAATTCTGTAATGCTTCTATGACATTCCTCCTGAGCCTGGCATTCGAGATCATGATCTGGCCCCAACTCAGAAGCTTTCTAGCTCTATCTTCCATCATTCCCCCAAACAAATCCTTCATATGCAGACTAGTCACTTCACTTTCCCTTAAAAACCTTGCTCACTTTTCCTTTACTCAGATCGTTCTCCTCATCTACCATGTTCCTACTTGAGATCATCCTTATCCCATCTAAATCTAGATATGAGAGGTTTCCCTTTACACAATTCTTGCCATGCCATGACAAACTTCCAGATTAAGTAAAAGAGAAAATGGATCAGGAAAGATCAAACACACTAAATTTTAACATAAATGTCAAGGTGAAAAGAATGGCAAATGTTAGAGGGAAAAAAACCTCTCTCTAATAAAGCTTGGGGAAGCTGAGATTTTATTTTAACGACAATGAGGACTTTCAACCCCAGTCACAACCAATAAATGGTTCACGTCAGGGTGAAAAGAAAAGTTTGCTAAGCCCATTTCCCGGGTATAAACTGCTTCCTGACTTTTAATTGAGCCCCTAAACTGGAAAAGTCATTCTCAAATGTGTAAGCAAGCAATGGGATGTTACTCGGCCAAGGACAGAGAACATCATAAAAGGTTTTTTGAATCTCTTGCCCATTCCTTCTTTTAAAAATGAAATAAGTAAATGATTCCAAGGATGGTTGGGGAAAATAAATACACCAAGAATGTGAGAGGGTAAAAAGAGGAAAAAATTAAAGGAATAAAATATGAATTAACATTAGATGGATCTGCATCATAATAAAAAGGAATGGATGGAAATTGGAACCCTTCTCAATCTGGTACTGGGCAAATAGAGCATCCTTTCACAGATCTTGGTCTGACACCTATCTGCTAAATTGAGCCTTGAATATCATGAAGCTCATATAGGTTAGATCTTGGAAATGGACAAAATTGATGCAAACTTTATATTCTATCTAAGCAAACAAAAGCCTTCCATGCATATAAGGAAAGACCAGAACTCTGCTGTCAGGTTCCTGAGAACATCAAGGAACTACCTTCCTGACTGTTAGCATTTGCACTAGTAGGGATTATCATTAAGATCAATCAGAAGGACAACATAGGTCTGAAGGAAAGTAAAGGACTGGAATTACTCTGGGTTCCATTTTTCCCCCAGCAGTTATGATCCTGCCTTTTTGAAATTAAGGGCTAATTGCCTTTACTTCTAAATTTTACCTAAACTAAATCTAAATTTCGTTCATTTTTTTTTATTTTTGTCCACTAATACCACAAAAGAATATGTTTTACAGAGCTTTTGCTACTAAATTGAGGGGTTAACCAATGAGCTCACTTTTAAAGCCCAGTCCAGAGTTTTTACTTACCCAGAGTTACATTTCAGGAAAAAAGAATCTGTCTCCTGAATCATGTTTCAAATCATGAGCCTTTATTGTTTCTCAGGTCATGTGATGTGGTTTCCATGAACAAGGAGGGGATAGTCTCATCATCCTCTACCCACATAGTGCCACATCTGGAATCTTCTGCTCAGTTCTGGCCACTCAAATTTAGTACTGATATGGAAAAGCTACAGAGCTCCAAGAGGAATGCAACCAAGATAGTGAAAGACCTCGAGTCCATGTTATGGAAGAATCAACTAACAAAATTCAATATGTTAAGTATGAAGAAGAGTTGTTGTTGGCAATAAGATAGCTGTCTTCATCTACCAAAGATCATGGGGAATCATTTTGTCTGACCTCAGAAGGAATAATGAGTAATACTCGCTGGAAGTCATAAAGAGGCAGAAATGGGGACAGCAATTTCAGAGAAAACTTCCCCAAATGGAGAGGACTGCTTTAGGGAGATGGTGGATTTCTTTTCACTTGGAAATCTTCAAACAAAAACTGAGGAATCACTTCACAGGTAGGTTATAGAAAGGGTTACTGGTGGGAGAGAACAGAATACACTAGACGCCTACTGTAATCCTCCCAAATCCCCAAATCCCACCATTAAGCTTTTTAAATGTCAAAATGTCAAAAAATCAAAAGATTGAAACAAAACAAGTCCCATTGCATCTTTCTTCATGGAAAGGTACAAGATAGGAGAACCCCTTTTTTCCTTCCTCCATGTGCCTACTAATCCCTTCTTTAGGTCTCTAGGTCTGAGACTGGGCACTATTTCATTATAGAGCAAATGTAAAATACATCTTCCCTTCCTCCTTGCCACCCCTTTCCCTTTGCATGTTTAATAGGGTCTTGTATAAGACCTTCTGCAAGGACTTTACTGATAGTTGTTGGAATATAAACTCATATTATTCCGAACCTAAATTTAGATGCTTAGACAATCTTTACTTGTACCAAAAATTAAATCTTAAGTCAAAAAAATTATCCTTTTACTTGTGCTATTATTTTTAAAAATAAAGTGCCTTTTTTTCTCTATGCCATACATGATTAGACCAATGTAGGATTGTTTTTGTACAAAATATGTTAAGAAAGACAACTGTTCTGTGTTGCTATGAGCAGATGCGCAAAGAAAGTCTGATTTAATCCACTTTTGCTTGGAAATTCCCAAGTATTATATTAATGACCTTGAAGATTGTCCAGCAGAAATATCTTGTGGGTATGAATTTCTTCAAAGGCTGAAATATAGGCTGAAAGTCTCCAGAGGCCTCTGGGATATCAAATAAAAAGCTTAATCAATTTGTAGAAGCAAAAAGGTGGACATGCTATAAAGCTTCAGAAATTGATACCCTGAAATCTACAATTATTTAAACAGAAAGTAACGAACTAAAAGTCTGATCAGATTTCTTGCCTCTAGTATCTCTTGTGCTTGAGAAGACATAAAAGCAAAAACAACCTTGGGTGAATTTAAATTCACTGGGTACTTTTTAAAATGCTTTCACAATTTTTGTGTTCCACAATGGCATCTTCTCTGACCAAAGATAAAGATGCTGCCCAATGATCTTTGAATTTATCACCTATACCACTACCCAGTGCCCTTCTAACCTGGCATAAGCTCATATAGGTACATAGGAAGTGTTTAAGAAATGCTTGTTGACTGATGGAATGCTCTAATATCGACTTCAGAACTTGTCACCAGTCTGGTGCTCGGTGTACTGCTATGCATCAATGGACTGGGGTGGGAGAACAAGGCAGGATGGTCAAGAATTCACCTCAGTCTACTGTCTGATATCTCCTAGTTTATTTAACTAACCATTCCTGCTAACAGGTGCTAAGCATTGTTGTTTCTATGCTACTGATGGCAATTGTGGCAAAAGCCTTTTAAATATGGTCCTATCCAATATAAGGCCCAGTTATTCCATCCTGGTTATGTGTTTTCCTGCACTTTCATACATTTTTGTGTCCTCACTATTACCAGAACTTTTGAGGGAAGATAAGTAGATGCTCAACTGGGAAATCCAGCCAAAAAGCTGGTAAGAGTGAGGAATAATGGCTTTGGCCAACAGGGGACAGGAAAACAGAGAAAAATATTTTTCATATTCTGTGAACATGCATGGTACTTGACGATCATCAATCTTGTCTTCTGATTGCAAGGCAACTAAGGAAACTTCCCAGATGAACCCCCAAATCCAAACTCTAGGACTTAATTAACTGTAAAATCCTCAAAGGCAGAGCTTGAAAGTCTATAGCTCCTTTTGTTTCTCCCTAGGGTTCCAAGTATGATGCATTTGAGTATGAGTATTGGATGATATTGGTTGATTGTCCAACGTTGGACCGTATAGTCCAAAGAAGAACATGCCACTCACTTCCATCTTTCCTAGAAAATAATAGGGCTACAATTCCACCTGTGAGGTCTTGGAGTTGAATTAATCCTCTAGAGCTGAAGGTTTATTTTGAGCAGCATTACTGCTGGGAATATCACTGACAAAGCACAGATAACCACAAAATACACTGAGTGTTATCTGGAGCTATCCAGGTCTATAGCAGCCTGAGAAGAAAAGAGTTAGTGCTCCAGGGAGACTGTGAAGTAGGTCCCACCATGGAGTAACCTTTAAGGGGACATCAGGAAAATACTGATGTGGAGTTGTGTTAGGGGAGGGAGGGGGGAGGGCT
>JAQQSK010012678.1:0-11774 GCA_028658325.1 Potorous gilbertii | reverse complement strand
AACCTATAAGACAGTTATTTTTGTCCCACAAAATCAGATGCTATTTTTATAATCAGCAAACCATAAGCACAATGGGACTTATATTCTTTACATCTTTCAGCTGATTTTGAGATGGCAAAGATAAGGTCCGGTGGTGGTGAATTTTTCCTGAGAAAACCTGATCAGGCCCTGCTGATGCCTTCATTGAGTATTCCCATAGTTTATGTGTAGGTGATAACTCATAAGGATTTTGTATATATGAGAGAGTAGACATGAAAGGGGGGGAGGCACTCACTGTTATTTTCTTAGTCATATTTTCCACTTTTCACCAGGTCTGAGACTTTTTCCACTCCTTTTGTATCTTACCCTCCATCACATACCCTGTATGTCTTACCTCAATTCCCTGACAATTGCTTTGCCTCCAGCAAGGATCTCCTCTATATATCCTTGGTCCAATTCAACTGTTTTTCTTGTCTTTGTTCTATTTAGTGTTACTTTACTTCCTCTGTAAGTACCTCATGAACTGAAATATAGAAGAGAATAGGATTAATTCCAAAAGAGACTTTTGTATTTATATAGTCCAACTCCCTAATTTTTGCAGATGAGCAAATGGAGACTCACAAGGTTAAGTGGCTTACACTGTAAGTAAGAAAGGTAGAATTTGAACCCAAGTCAACCAGAAGTAGGGGTCTTGCTCCTACATCATAAGATTTTCTCTATTTGAATATGAAGTGAGGTAATATTTGGTTTCAACTACAAATTCCCAACCCATATTAATTATCTCTCCTATGGTTAAGATTTCAAGCCTGTTAGCCTACTGATGTCTGGAAGAAACTGAATTTATAGCTAAATGAATTTAAAATGTTAGGTGTTTGACTTTTTTCTTTCACAAAGATCAAATTTTAAAATTTTTCCACCTTTGTGCCCCAAGTTGGACTTGTCCCCCATTTACCCACACTACTCAGGCATTAGTTCCTTTTCTCCCTCCCTCCCCCCTCCCCCGACTTCTTTTCCCATTAGATGATTTTCACTTACCTACTGTTTAGGAGTCCACAAGTTGGCATCCAAGAGAGTTTGCATATTACAATTCTACTTTACATGTGGGTTTGTATTTGCATATAATTTAGTCTTTGCTTATAATTTAGTCTCTCCTGTCTAGTCACATGACAGATACTGAAACCTGCTTAGCTTTCAGGTCTGGTTAATGAAAGAAAAACACAAGCTTTGTGCCATTAGACCATAAAGATTACATAGTTATCAGAGAGTTGCTGATGGATGATTCACAGAAATGGACACTGGATCATCAGCCTAAAAAAAGGTTCCCACAAAGAGCACAGATAATGTCACTAACGATAATCTACATTGGAGCTGCTCTGCAGACCCTGAGAGATTGCATCATGCCTTCAGCTAACATTAGTTCCTAAGACCCCAGAAATTGATGTGCAGGGTTTTAGAGAAGCCAAATGTAGTCCAGGTCCTTTCCCAAAACATTTTAAAATAAAATTTAAAAAATTTATTTTTCTCATTGCTCACCCTCTACACTCAGTGAGCACTTACTGAGTTCCTGATATGTAGATGGTATTAAATGCTACAAGGCTGGGGATGAGGATTAGATTTGTGATTTCCTTGGTACAGGGAACCCTCAGTTGAAGAAATTCCTTTTACCAATGAGGGCTGGCCCCTTCTCTGCAATTTATAGTCTTAAAGAATTGCCTAGAGCACCAAGAAATTAAATCATTTGTGTAGAGTCCTTCAGTCAATATGTGTCAGACCTTCTTCTCCAAGAATTACTACTATAGTTGTTTAGGACAAGGGGTTCCAAATTGCAGCCAGCACTGAGTGAGGAGCCCAGGAACTCCTAAGCTCTCAAATTTACCCAGTTCCTCCAAGTCTAGAGGGATCCATCTTAGGATCACTTCTCAGGTTACCTATATTCTGGGAAAGAAATACAAAGCAGAAGAGGTGACCAGGGACCCAAGCTTGATCCTACCTAAGCCAAGCCTCTGCCTAAATTGCCTCATAAGAATAGTGGAAGTCCCAGAGAGGGAATATATTATATGTTTCATACATACACATTACACATTATGGGGAGAGAAAGACAGACAGATGGAGGCAGAGAACACATAAGGAAATTATCCCTCTTTTTAGACATAGTGACCAAGGGACCATCCAGGATTTGTGCTGTGCCATGTCAAAGAGCCAAGCCCTTTGGAGTTGAGCATATATTCCCTTGGAGGTACCTGTGATGCGCCTCAACACTCCATTGGAGATGAAGACCTCATCTTGGAGAAGACAGCCATTAGCAGGAGACTGAGTCCAAGATCTGTGCTGGTTTGTCAGAAAACATTCTCTAGAGGGAATTGCTTGAATGATACTTTTTGTTTGTCCTTCCTTCTCAAAGAGGATCATGTTATCAGAATGGTGATGTCATGACCTGCAAGTGGATTGGATTTAAATGAGGAAGGGCTATGCAAAGTCACCAGTCTCACTTTCCCCTCCCAAGCCATCTGGGCCCAATGGTAAGATGTAGATCAGGATGACTAGAGATGTCCCCACTTTGGTCAACACAGAGCTGAGTGAAAGTAGGGTGGATTCAGTAGTCATACAAGATGGTTCATCCTCTAACCAGATCACAGGGGTAAATGGAAAGAAGACCTGACTGGTTTTTTTACCCCTTTCGATACAGATGAAGAAAAGGAGAGTTTAGAAAGGTCAAATGATTTGATTCTGGTCACATAGTTGGCAAGTGACAGAGGACTCAGACTCAGATTTCCTGTTTCCTGACTGTAAATCTGGTGCTCTTTCTGCTTTACTACACATGAAAACAGGAAAAGCTAAATAACATATAAGTCAGCACTGGCACACCACTGCATGAATGTCTCAAACAGCAAGTGCAGCAAGAAGTTCAGAGGAATGAAGGAGAGAAACATGGGCTTCCTGGAAAAGGGGGCCCCAAGGAAGTTTAAGGGCATTCTAGGTGGGTCTGGGATTCATAAACAGTAAGAACACTCAGGGTTAACTCCATAGTCATCCAGTCCAAACCTGTCATTTTGTAGATTAGCAAACTGAAACCTAGGGAGGCAAATTGATTTGTCCAGGACCACATAATAATCAATAGCAGAGCCACCATTGAAACCAAGGTTCTTTGACTCCAAATCCAGTGTTTTTTCTACAATACCACACCACTTCATATAAAAAAGGATGCAAATAAAGACCCATCTGACTGCCGTAACATCAAACATGTAAAGAAAACAAGAAGATAAAGTTGGAAAAGTAGATTGGTATCAAGTAGTAAGAAGGCCTTGAATGCCTGAAAAAATCCACATACTACCACAGATCACACGGTACCATAGGAAACGGTAAATTGGAGCCAGAAGTATGCATTTTACCCCAAGTTAAGGAAGAAAACTAACTGGCTGAAAACACAAATAGAGAAATAAGGAGAATTCTAATTCTGCTTCCATCAATTGCATTTTCTGCTCCTACATGCATATCCCTAAGCACAAATTAAAGAAGCCACGCTGAACCATGCTGACTGGCCATCTAGGGTAGGTTGTTTATGTCAACTCAACTGGGACCTCCCTGCTGTGTGCATGTTTTTTTATTCTCAATAATAATAGCTAACTTTTCTAGAAACCTTGCTATATTCCTTACATCTGGTTAAGCACATAACAATTATCCTCTCATTTGATCCTTGCAACAATACATGCTATTGCTATCCCCATTTTACAGATGAGGACCCTGAGGCAAAACAGAGGTGCTCAGAATCCCCCTGCTAATAAGGACCTGGGGCCAGATTTGAACTTAGCCCTTCCTGATTTCAGCCTTCTATCCCATTCCCCTCAGTTGTTCTCCTTAAACTGCCTAAGCCATCTTTTTCTCATTATACAAATATGCCTAGATTTTCCCCCATTTTCTCACTTTGCATTCACTTCTTAACTCCTTGTAATCTGGTTTGGAAGGAGTCTGGAATGAGGTCATACAGATGCTAAATACAAGAGATGAGATTCAAACCTAGTTCTAGATTCAGTAATGTGCTGGGGGTGATTTGTACCAGTTGGTAAGAGTAGATTGCTGAATACTCCTCATTTTATACCCCTGAGGTATAAATTTATAACTCAGAAACTGAGAAATATTTGAAAGCAGGACTTCATTTGTTCGTTGCCTTGTTGATTGTCTAGGCTTAAGAAAGTGATGGAAAATAAAATATTACTAAAGTGAATGTACTTAAAAGTGTGTTCTGCGTACATTTTTAATTTTATCACAGAGCTAATTGTTAGACTTTTGCCAGCACACCCCTGACTTCAGTTTCAGCAACTGTCCACTGGATCTTGACAATTCTCTCACCATTATTGTGGAAAAGAAATCTCAGCAGAAGTTGGAAAAGACTGTTGCAGATATGCCGTGACTTAGAGAAAACCACAGAAATGCATGAGATTAGATTCCTAAGGATTCCTTGTCTATGAAAGTCAAGAAAAACAAATTTAGGTATAACAAAATGTTTCTACAATGGCATTTCATGCCTGTTGGGAACGGAGAAGGTTGCCAAAGTTCCTGCTAAGGTGAAACAGATTGGGGAAACACTGGGGAAGTGGTGGGACCTGGGTGTGTGTGTGTGTGTAGGATGCTAGAATTCTAATTTAATTTTTTGTCTTTGAGAGTCACTTCCTGTTCATTCACAGAGAGAAAAGGGAAGTAGCATCAAGAGGGAGACCTCCTACCTACCAGGTGGGTACACATCAGCTGAATTTGGGGGCTTGGCTCCTATTTTGCTAATTCTATATCCCATGCCTCCCATATGCTATGGCCAAGAAGACCGGTAAGAAAACCAGTACGGGGAGGTGAGATGGACCCTGGAGCTAGAGGTGAGGCCCAGCACATGGACAGCCCAGCTCCAGAGGAAAAAAAACCCAATCAGAATGGATTCTTCAGCTGTGAGACTAGAGACTGGTAGCTCTTGAGTGTCCTGTGCTGAGTGAGCCAGGAGTAGGGAGAATCATGTGCTCTCCATCCCACCTGGGGAGGGGCTGTGATGTGGTTGAGCTGAAGTATCTCATGTTGAAAGTGCTTAACTATCTTTCCTCCACTCTTATTATGTCTAATAAATTCTGTGGCTACATTGAATTGAGTGACTGTATCCTACACATACGTGGGAATCATTGAAGGAAAATTCCATTGTGAGGATGAAGGAGCACCATGTATTTTCCTTGAATTTTCCGAGAATTTGGAGCCATATTTCATCATTCCCTAGATCCAGTACAGAATCCTGCCAGCATGGGTTTTTATTTTGCTTCCTCCTTCCGAACTCCCATGTCTGGTGAAGTCTGAGACTCAAGCATGCATGTCAGAGAAGAGGTTCATGTATGCACACCACAGAGGTCCAGGAGGAACCGTCAGAGTGGAGTGACTCCTAATGGACAAATCACTTTTTAATGTACGTCCGAATGAGGCTACCAACCCAGATCTCCTGAGTCCAGGTCCAACATGCTTTCTATTATGGTTGCCACATTTTCCTCTCATCTGCCATAAGCCAAACAACTCACTACAATCCAGAGGGACCCAACGCCAGAACATTTTCATTACCCCTGACTCTTTTTAGTAGGGAAGGACAGACAAAGAAAAACACTCTTGAGGTTTAAGTCAGCTGACCCAGGAGTATTGAATTGCTCAAAGTGCCTTGTCACTTCTGACAGGCAGCCCTGAGGTGCTGGCCCCTGTTTTAGGAAGTAGAAAAGTCCTGACAAGGTCACACATAGACTGGAATTCATATTGGATTTTAGAATCAGTTATGCATCCCCAAATCTGCTTCTGACCTTAGACAATATGTTTCTCAATGAGCCTCAATTTCCTGAGTTATAATATAGCAATATATAATGAATGTAATATGATACAATATATCATAATATAACAATGTAATATAATCTATATGATACAACATAATATACAATAATATATAATTAATATAATATAACAACATAACACAACATAATGTAAAATGATATGATATTAGTATAATATAGTATAGTATAACACTATAACATAACATAATTAATATAGAATAACAACACAACATAATATAATAACTATAAACATGTCTTTATGTAGCATTTTAAGGTTTGCAAAGCACTTTCCGTATTTTCTATTTTGATCCTGGAAGATGAACGCTGTTATTATTTCCATTTACAGATGAGGAAAGTGAGACACAGGGAGGCTCAGTGACTTGCTCAGTCTCACACAACTGCTGAGTGTCTGAAGCAAGATTCGAGCTCAGATCTTCCTAACTTCAAGGTCAGTGTTCTACCCACCTTGGTACCACCCAGCTGTTGCTGCTTTCCTGGGGCAGCCAGTTGGTGTAGAGGATAGAGCGCAAGGCCTGGAGATAGGCAGACCCAAGATCAAACCTGGCTTTAGACACACTTCCTAGATGTGTCACCTTGGGCAAGTCATTTATGTGCTATCTGCCTCAGTTTCCTCATCTGTAAAATGAGGTATTAGCACCTTCTTCCCAGGGTTGTTACGCGAATCAAATGAGACAATAATTGTAAAGCACTCAGCACAGAATCTGTACACAGTAAGTGCTCTATAAATGCTGTGATCATAACTATTAAGTACTTAATGCATATCAAGGACTGTACTAAGAGCTAGGAACACAAACACAAGCGAAAAGCCCCGTCCCTCACTTCATGGAGCTATAATCAGACTGGAGAACATGGGAGACCTTAAAAGAGGAAGAGCTAGGTGATGCCACAGAGCAGAGAGCTCCAGGCCTGGAGTCAAGACTCATGTTTCTGATTTCAAATCTGGCCTCAGACACTTACTGGGTGTGTGACCCTGGGCAAGTCATTTGGTAGTCCTGTTTGCCTCAGTTTCCTCATTTGTAAAATGAGCTAGAGAAGGATATGGCAAACTACTGTAGTACCTTTGCCAAGAAAACCCAAAACGGGGTCTGAACAACCACAGAAAGGAGGAAGAAGGAGTAGATATATGGGGCATGAAATGAAGCACTAAGCCTCCAAGACCAGGCTAAAGAGAGGACATAGATGATGTGGTTCTGGAGGTAAATAAGAGTTTGGGCTTTTAATAGCTCCTATTTTTATAGTGTTTTAAGGTTTATAAAGCAAAGTAACAACTCACATATGGCCCTCCAGGTTCTCAAGTATAGCTCCTGAGTCAGCACTTGAGGACCCAGAAAGCCACATGTGGCCTTGAGGCCTCAGGTTCCCCAACCCTGGCCTAGATGTTCTCTAAAACCCCTTCCACTTCTAACTCCTAGAATCCATTAAGTGTTCCTTTCATGTGCTCCGATGTGACCTGCCAAACCCCAAGGCCAGGTACTTTGCTGGGTTCTGGGTTATGGAATTGAAACACCCATCTTTTGTTTCTCACACACAGAGATAAACTGGCACTGAGCTTGGGCTCCTAGCAGCCTCCCCAAACAGGAACCTGATGTAGAGTATAAATAAAATTAAATGGGGGCACTTGCTGAAATCCATTAGCCAGCTATCAGTCTCTGGCTTTGGGATGGGAGAAGGAATGGGTGATATCACAGGCCAAGAAATAACTCTTACTTGGCTGCGTGTTTGGGGCTGCCTCTATTTTTGGCTCTGCGATTCCTCGCTCTCGTAATCCATCCTTACTGAGGGCCATCTGTTCTAGGTAGTGATCCCAGCCACCAGGCTGAGGCAACGCCTTTTCTCTAGCAGTCTTACTGTGCTTGTCACTGTGAGTAATGGTGCATCTGGCTTTGTTCTGCTCTATTTACCCATTCTAGGCCCAGTGTGGTACACCCAGTAGGTGCTTAGGACATATCTGTTCAATTGAATTGAATTTGATTTACAATATGTATGGCTGACAGAAAATCCAAGTCTCATCAACCAACATTTGCAAACATTGCCTTCCAATCCTGACCTACGCTCATAGCTTGTTAGACTTTTAATATCCCTTATATTTTAATTTCTACAATCATAGGATATTAGATTTAGATCTGGAAGTGACCTCAGAGACCAACCCTCTTATTTTACAGATCAGGAAACTGAGGCCTAGAGAAATTAAATGTCTTGCCCAAGATCATACAGTAGCAGAGGCACCTATGATTCAAATTCAATAAACATTTATTAGGTGACTACTACATATAAAACACTGTAATCCTTCCTTCCTGCTTCCTCCTGTTGAAAGTACCTCCCCTTCAATTACTTTAAATATATTGTGTATATATTTTGTGTATAATCTATGTGAGCATGTTGTCTCTCCCCCATCTCCCTTGTAGACTATAGGCAGGGACTATCTCACTTCTGTTTTCCTAGTTCCAAAGTCTAACAATGCCTGGCATAAAACAGGTGCTTAACAAATGCTGGTTTATTGATTGATTGACTCCCTGTTACCCTTTAGGATAAAAGACAAATTTCTAAGTCTGACATTGAAAGCCCTTCTTCATAATCTGGTTCCATCCTGCCTTCCCCATCCCTTATTGATTCCCCTCTGACCCTCTAGGCTCCAGTCAAATGATTCCATTGGCTGGAATGTTTGCCTGTCTCCCTTGGCCTCTTCAAGGTTCGCTGCCCTTTCTGATGGATTGTGTTATGTATACTTTTGATGTGCTAAAAGGGGACTTGATATGGTAGGTAAGAACTGACCTTGCCATCAAGACCTGAGTTCTGGTCCCATCCTTAAGACACATTGACTCTGTGGTACTAGACAAGTGACTTAATTTCTCAAGGCCCCTGGCAACTGTAAGATTATAAAATGCAAAATAACTGACATCTGTATTGTAAAGGAATTTTTCTCACCAGGAATTCCCTATGAAATCACAGGTCCAGATAAAATGTGTGCATATTAATATATACGTAAACATATAGTGAGTGTCCTCTCTCCCCATTAAATGAAATTATATTAGAAAAGTACTTTACATGTAGCCTGGCTAGGCTTATTCCCTTCTCCTTTTCCTCAGGAAGAAAAGATAACTCCTTATGGGAAGATACTTTTCATTTTAATTTTTAAAGTGCATTTGAAAGATGCTTGTTGAATTGAACATTTACCGTTATGGAGGGAGGAAGAAGTCAAGCATTTATTAAGGGATAACTATATGCCAGGCACTGTGCTGCATACTATATGGATTTTCTCTCATTTGATCCTCACAATAATTCTGTGAAATAGGTGCTATTTTTGTTGCTTTTCAGACATTTCAGTCCTGTCTGACCCTTCATGACCCCATTTGAGGTTTTCTTGGCAGAAATGCTGGAATGCTTTGCCATTTCCTTCTCCAGTTAATTTTACAGATGAAGAAACTGAGGCAAACAGGGTTAAGTGATTTGCCCAAGGTCACATAGTAGGTGTCTGAGGCTAGATTTTAACTCAGGTCTTTCTCTCTTGACACAAAGCTATCAGAATCCAAAGAGATCTTGATGCCCTGATAAATCGGGCAAGATCAAATTATATTAAATTTCGTAGGGACATATGTAAAATTCTTATCCTTGAGCTTTAACAATATTAATTTTACAAGCATGAAATTCATGGGGCATTTTTGGCAGCAGTTTGTCTGAAAAAGATTTGGGGGTTTGGGTGGGCTGGATGATCACTATGGGTGAAGAGTATGAAATGATAGGCCCTCTCCCCCAAAAGAAAAGGTAATTGAGACCTTACAATGCATTGAGAGGCTTGGTTTCCCAAAATAGGGAAGGGGCAGTTCCTGAACTTTGCTCTGGTCAGATCACATGTACCTGGAGTATTGGGTTCGATTTTGGGCACTCCAGTTTAGGATGGATATTGATAAGCTAAGGAGTTTCCAAAGGAGGAGGAAAAGCACAATAGTGAAATACCTGCAGGCCAGGCTACACAAAGACTGATGGGAAATTGGAAGTGTTAGTGACTCCCATTGAAAGTTATCTTGCACATACAGTTACTGCACATTAGAATGCGAGTTTCTTGAGAGAAAGAAGCAATTAGCACAATGCCTCGCACTATGGTCTAATAATGAGAGCTATCCAAATTTGAATGAGCTTCCTTGGGAGATAGGTAAGGCATCACTCCCTCCACATTCCATTCCTCCCTCTCCCCCATTCCCAGCTGAAGTCTTCGAAAAAAGATTGGATGACTATTTATTAAGTATGTCATAGTGTGGATTCTGTGATCCTGAGATCTGAGATCTTCTAAGTCCCATCCTTTTGTTCCTTTGCTAAGGACGATTTGGGAGACACTAGTTTGGCTTAACTAAAGGGTGCATATAGAGAAGTAGTGGACAATTAAAATGTTTGCAGGGATTAAAGTGTACTAAGTGACACCATGGATAGAATGCTGGGTCTAGAGTAAGGAAGACTCATTGTCCCAAGTTCCTATCTGAACTCGGACATATACTAGCTGTGTGACATTGGGTAAACCATTTAACCCCATTTACCCAATTACCTCATCTGCAAAATGAGTTGAAGAAGGAAATGGCAAACTACTGTAGGATCTTTGCTAAGAAAACCCCAAATAGGGTCATGAAGAGCTAGACACAACTGAACAACAACCACACCCACATACTTTAAGGAAGGAATTCCATGGCTCACTAGGGGAAGGGGGATGCAGTTATTATTTTATTGAAGTTGTGCTGGGTTTGGGTTAAGAGAGCCATTTGAAAAATTTGGCACTCACTAAGCTACAGACCAGTCAGGGAGAGGAGAAACTAATCAAGCCAGACCAGATGTGCACTGCTGGCAGACCCTCCACCAGAGTGAATAAATGATCTCCCCTCTCCAAAGAAATATCGAATTCCTTCTTCAGTTTGTGGGTAAGGCTACAGATGAGCTTCTATATGAAAGCAGATGGGGAATAGTAGGATTCTTCCAGCCTTCCAAGGATAAGACAGTGAAGAGGCATAGATGAAAAACATGAAGTTGTGAATGTCATGGAAAGGTGAACACCAACTTACAGAAGAGCCCCCTGACCAGAAACTTGAAGAGATACATTTAGAACAAATAAGAGGAAGCATTGCTTCATTAAGTGACAACATACAAACAGGACAATTCATTATCCTAAGAAGTGCTATTGGCAGGAAATATTGACTATAATAGCTTAAAACTGAACTAAGACTTTTGGGAAAATCTCTACAAGAGGATTCTAAACGGGTTTGGAAAAATCGGAGTTACAGAGCCAGGAGATGAAAAAACCTACCTAGTCTTGAAGATTGAGATCAAGGAAGACAACCATGTCTTCCTAGCACTTGAGTATTGAGTTGCATGAACCATGAGTCTGACCAATATGGCAATTCCATTGTTTCTATATGCCTGTAGATCTCTTCCTTCCCTAAATTCCCCTAGCATTTACCCAAGTTCTTGTTACCCTAAGAACTTCCTCCAATGATATAAAACAGATCCTTTTCAACTTCAAGACTGGTGAGTTCTGTGAAACCCCTCCATACCTTAAAAGGTAATCTTTTGAGTGGCTATGGTTAAAAATAAATCATCTGATGGCCATCCCTCTAACAATGACCTCTACACTTATGCAGGCTTTTCTTGAGATGAGAGAGTCCATCATCAAGACTATCTGAAAATTCCTTATCTTGGGCTTGGCTACCTTAACTTTGATAGGGCCATTTCTACACCACTAGGAAGAGAATTTGATGGAGAGTATTGCATTGTATATTGTATTACTTTTTTCATGTATATATGTCTTGCCTTCCTGACTATATTATAAATTCTTGGAGCATAAGAATTATATTTTGCAGAATCACAGCATCTCAGAGTCAAGGACTTCAAAGGCTACCTATTCCTTCTATAGTGTCTCTAAGAAGTGCTTATTTATTCCTTGCTTGAAGACTT
>JAQQSK010012677.1:0-11775 GCA_028658325.1 Potorous gilbertii | reverse complement strand
TTCTTCCTCATCAGAAAGGAAGGGAGGAGATATCTGGTCACTAAGAAAGTAACCTTCTATGGTCTTAGTTTTTTTCCCTTTTCTGGGCATTTTCCCAGCCAGTTACTTGACTTCTGAGATTCCTCTCCACATCCACCTTGCCTCCAGATCCGCCCAGCTAGTGCTTAGGGACTGAGATTCAAATGGTGCTCCCCTACTTCAGGGCTTTCGTGGGGGCGGGGCTGGTATTCAGTGTGAGATTAAGTTCAGGTGCTCAGGTGGAGGCAGGGCTGCTATTCAGTGTGAGATTAAGTTCAGCTGCTCAGGTGGGGACAGGGCCACCACATGGGGCTACGTTCTCTCAGGGGGTTGATAGGGAGACCTTCAGTAATGGATCTGACCTCCTGTCTGCTTTGGTAGCCCCTGTCCACTGCTGCCTCCTCTGCTGCCTCCCGAGGGGGCCTGAGTTATAGAGACACCCTGCTCCCCTCTCAGCCAGCCAAAAAGACTCTCTCACTGATCATCAGCACCTGTGGGTGGAGGGACCTGCGCAGTTCCTGGAGATTCTGACCCTGAAGCCGGCTCGGATCTGCTCCTCTTGGTGCCGCATGATCAAGGCAGAGCTGGGTTCTGCTCTGGTCCTGGTGTGCAATGGACCTTTGGTGTTGGTTTTTCAGTTCTCTCTGGAACAGAAATCTCCTCCACTACATTTTTGTGTGGCTTCCACTGCTCCAGAATTTGTTGGGAGTTCTTCTTTACAAGTATTTTATGGGCTGTGTGTTAGGAGCTAGCATAGGTGTGTCTTTCTACTTCACCATCTTGGCTCCTCCCCCAAACTGTATGAATTTGACCTTTAATTTAGTTCAGATCTCACCTACTTATCCACCATGGAACCATAAAATATTTTGTCAAATATTTTACTAAATAAAATAGTCTGGTAATCTTGACAAAAAAGGAAAGGAAGTATAGTCATGCATGACTTACTATTAATGATAACTTCTGACTCAAATTGACCACTTCTTCCCTTTCTCAATGTCTAAAAGCCATCTCTTTGGTAATTATTTCTGTAATTTTATCAGAGATTAATATTAAGCTCACCATTGTGTAGTTTGATTTATTTTTCCATCTTCTTCGTTTTAAAAACTGGCACAATTTTTGACTAATTCCTGGTTAACAGCCAGGATAAGATAAGGAAAATGTTGTTAGTGGAGATTTAAACCTGGACTTAGTAGTAAGGTATTAAAAGGGAGTTTGTACCACCTCTCAGTATAATAATAATTTACCATATGTTCTCATCCAAGCCAACAAGCATTAATTAAGCACCTACTATCTATAAGAAACTCTGCAATGCAATACAAATAAAAAATGAAAAACAGCCCTTACCTTCAAGGACTTTTTATCCTACTGGGGGAGGGGTTACAAACAGATAAGTATATATATGATACTTAGGAGAATAAGGGGAGGTTTCTTGGAGCAGGAGGCATATAGACTGAGCCTTGATGGAAGCCAGAGATTCCAAGAGATGCAAATAAGGATGGAGTGAATTTTAAGCATGGGTACAACTTTTGCAGAGCTATGAAGGTAGGAGATGGAACACTGAGTTTGGGGAGCAGCAAGTAGCCTAGTTTGACTGAAGTAGACCGTATAAGAATGTAAAGGGATCCTGAGACAAACCACAGATCTAGTCTAACTCTCTCCTCTTAAAGATGAAGAAAATCAGAGCCAGAGAAGTTACCTGAGTTGGCCAGAGTCACACTGAGTCAGCATTTGAACTCAGGGTCTCTGACTCTTTGTCCAGGACTTTTCTCAGTGCACCTCACTGTGTAGGGCTTTAAGAGTCTAGGTGAGGAGTGTGTATTTTCATTTTCTCCTGGTGGCAATAGAGAGTTTCTCAAGAAGGAAAGTGATATATTAAGACTTTTAGTTTGGTAACATCATCTTTTTTTATCCCAACAACAATAATCTCATTTATATAGTGCTTTAAAAATATTTCAGTCATTTTTAGTAATGTCTGATTCTTCATGACCTCATTTGGAGTTTTCTTGGCGAAGAATGGTTTACCATTTCCTTCTTCAACTCTTTTGACAGATGAAGAAACTGAGGCATCAGGTTAAGTGACTAACCCAAAGTCACAAAGCTAGTAGGTGTCTGAGACCAGATTTGGACTCAGGAAGAGGAGTCTTTTTAACTCCAATCCTGGTGATATATCTACTGTGCCATCTACATGCCCTTTAACATAGATATTATCTTGCTTGATCAGTGTGAATGCTGTGTCAGACCATTTTTCAGATGAGTAAATGGAGATCCATACTCCTACAGTTGGTGGAGCTGGGACTTCTGAGTTAAAGCTTCATTCTCCATTGTTGCCTCCAGGTGTACTACAGTAGAAAGCAAACTTCCTGGTAAGGGATCCTTTCTGACACTTTTCATATCTTCATTGAGCTTGTCAAAAACAAATGACATGCAACTTAACTGGTTGTTCAAGTGTCACACACTTCAGATATTCATACTCCAGCACCAGTATGCCCCAGATAACCGAACATCTATGTTCCCTGACAGCTGGACAGGTGAGAGAAAGGTTTTCAACTCTTGGTGCATGAAATGGATAATACTACCTAGGGTTAGCTCAGGGGCAGTTTTTAAACTTTGCAGACCTGAGACCCCTGGGTAGACACTTTCTGGCAGTCTCAGGGTGCTATTTTAACAGCATGCACCATACCATAAATGTCAGTTGAGTAAATAGATATACAATCTAGCATGGAGTATTTAGAAATATAGAGAAAATACAGAGACAGAACTAAGAGTGTATATGGTAGGCTAACACCTTAAGTACAACCCAGAGTGGGTATAGGAGAAACTTTTAAAATATTATAAATACATATACGATCATTGATTTAGAGCTAGAAGTGCCATATAGGTCATACAATAAGGTAAGGAGACCAAAGAAGGGTAAGTGATTTGTTTTGAACCCCAATGCTCTGACTTGAAATTTAGCTGAATATGGTTTTTGATGCTAGAACATTCTTTTTTCTACCAGACACAGTTTTTTATTTTGTGATAAATCTCCTGTGTTATAGTGAAGACTCAAAATCTCCAATAGTCAATAATTTCCAAGAACATATTTTTTTTTTTGAAAGTTTGCTTAAAGGAGAAAATAATGCTTTGTTCAGCTTCTGGCCATAGGTTCAGAACAGACTTATTTGACCTACTGTCTCCTTTTCAAGAAAAATTACTCAGTGGTTCCCTGGAAATCTACTTTCTTTAAGTCTTTGCTGGGTTTTTATTGAAATTTTGAAATTTCCATAATTTCAATAAAAACACATTTTTAAATAACAGATCTTAAATTTAATGATTTGTTGTAAATTTGTGGATTTTTCCTGTATTGAAATTTTGATGATACAATATTGTGTTGTGTAACCATACAGTATTATATTGTAAACATTCACATATTCCTGCCAATGCATGGGTACATGCTGGACTTCCCAAAAATATGTGATATGCTGACCTGCCAACACTTGCTTGTTAAGACATGTTGATAGACGACCACTGATTGATTGTAACTTGCATTTTGTGTATTTATTGGAAAATAATGGAATCATTACAACTTTAACTGTTATACAACAGATGAAAGTGTACAAATGGTTTTTCAAAATTCTCTTCTCTTCTTTTCTTACGTTTCCACTGCCCTCTTATTTTTATTTGTTGCTCCCAAATTGCTCCAGAAGCTACTACTCACCTCCTGAATTGTTCTAGGGCCCCTCAGGGTGAAATATTGCCCACTTTGGGAACCTATGGTTGTAATCATTTTGAATCATAACACAAAGATCCTTTCCTGCTTATTTTATCCCTTTGAGGTGTGTCATGCTTTTTAAAGTGATAGAAATGATGATTAATAATAGTAATTTGGAGAGATTTAGATTTCTCCCTTTTTCCTGTCATCCTTATTTCAAGACCTCAGTCTCTGAAGGCTGAGTTAACCTTTTCTTCTGTCTGACTCTACCCAGCCATACAAGGAATCTCTAGTCTAAGATGAATTCCATTCAGCCCCCCATGGGTGGAGATAGATCCTTTTGTATAGGTTGCCCAAGACTGGTTGTGGTCTGGGAATAGGGATGGTTTCTGTCCTAGAGTGACACAATGTCACTCTCAGCCCCTCCTTGAAGCGAGTTCACTTCTCTTTATAAAGTCCAGCTCTGATTTATTGTGAATCAGTAAGACTGATTGCTACTCCAAGGACCACTCTTCTTCCAAAAGGGCATATTAACTGTAAGGCCCACCCATATTGTTTTTGGTCAAAGAGAGAGATGACCAAATGACCATCTTTTTATTAAAATGCTGGCATTGTTAATAAAATAGCTAAATTACCCAGAAATTATCTTTTAAATCCTTTCAATCACCACGATAAAGTTCTCTTCCATTGACTCCATATTTATTCTATATGTTCTGAGATATGACATGTTCTGACATCACCTTATACATTAGGATATAAGATTCTTGAGGGCTGGTGTTGAATTAAACAGCTTTTTTTTTTTATATCTCTAGTACTTAGCACAATATCTGGCTCATAGGAACTGGTTAATAAATGCTTCTTTATTGGTTGATTGATTTAATGACTTCTGCCATACATACATAAACATTTGGTAAAACCTTCTTTTTCTTCCAAATTACATGTATCAGTTTGGATACTTTGAGGTATATATGGAGTGAGAATATTGCCTTTGCCCACTAACAGCTTGAGACCGTACATGTAGACTGGAAAACATGGTTTTGCTTCTTTTTTTTAGGATCAGCACATGAATATTTGAATCTAGAATCATGGGACTTTGTAGTGGTACTTAAGGATCATTTAATTTAACCCCTTTATCTTATAGTTATGAAAATAGAAAGCTACAGAGGATAAATGACTTGCCCAAGGTCACTGGATCATCAATAGCAGATGTGGAAGTTGAACTCAGTCCTTGTGGCTCTCAGTTCAGCTCTCCTTAATTTCTTAGTGAAGGATTTTAGTTTGTTTTTGCTTTATTGGCAGAGAGATCTGTGATGCCTCTCAGTAGGAGGAAACTCTCTTCTCTCTTTCTTCTATGTTGAAACTCATCTGCCTTTTCAGTTCAATAAATACTTAATAGGTACCTATTGTGTGACTGTGCTAACTGCCGAGGATACAAAGAAAAAAAAGACAGTCCTTGCCCTCAAGGAGGTCTAATGGTGGAAGACAATACACAAAAAACAGCTGGAAAACTGGGCATTGGGGGGCAGTGGGGGGTGGGGATGATGGACACCACAGGGTACCCAGTAAGGGGACATCTTGTTCAGTGGAACTGAAACCAAGCAGAGTTATGGATGATGAGTGGAGTGACCTGGAAGTCCAATTTCTACCCTCCATAAAGGAAGGCTTTGGTAGAACTTTAGCACTTGATTCTCTAGCCCTTTAACCAGAGAGGAGAGGAGGTGGAGGGAGGTGATATCTAAGGTGTGGGTCAGCACCTTGATGAGAATGTTGTACTTGTTGAGATCTTTTCCAGTACTGTTTGACTCTTCATGATCCCATTTTTGGGGTTTTCTTGTACTGGAGTGGTTTACCATTTCCTTTTCCAGCTCATTTTACAGATAAGGAAACTGAGGCAAACAGAGTTAACTAACTTGCCCTGGGTCACACAGCTAGTAAGTGTCTGAGATCGGATTAGAACCCATGTGGATGAGTCTTCCTGACTGGTGTTCTATCCACTATGGTTCCACCTGGCTGTTCAGTGATGAGATTAGAAATGATTCTGGGAGGAAGCATCTTGTAGCATGGAATTGAAACTAGGCAGAATGGCAGATGGAGAGAGAAATTTGCTGGAAATCCATTGTAGAGTCTTTGTGAGTTTTGTGAGGACACTGAAATATTAAGCAACTTGTGACAGAGGCAAGACTCAAACGAAGTGCTTCCTGATCCCCCAGTTAGCCTGCTAATCACTTGTCTTCTCATACAAGTTTCATAGAGTTAGAGCTGGGAGAAACCTTAGAAACCAAGTCATCCAGTTGCTTCATTTTATAGACAAGAAAACTGAAGCTTGTTGAAGTCACAACTTGCCCAAGCCTACAGAGAGTCAATAGCAGAATTAAAACTTGAGCCCACATCTTCTGACTGAAGAGCTGTACCATGTACCCTTTCCCTGTACCATGCTGCCTGACATCAGAACATAATTGTTATTTTCATCTCCTTCCTCCAAAAGAAAATGGTTTCTCCTTTGGAAAGTTAGAAATATGATTTAAAGAAAAGTTATACAAGTTTTCCTTATGACAATGAATTATAAGCAATGGATTAATCAGGGCTCTCATGGTTTATGCAATCTTTAAAAAATGTGGATAGTTTTCTGATTATAGTCACAATTTATTTAAATTTTATAATGCTACTACTCTTCAGACAGTGCATATTTATTTATACAAATGGAAAATGTACATAACAAAAAAGAAATCAAGTTGTCTTCTATATCATATGTTGTTTTCCTGACTTGCAAATTTCTTTACATAAAGACTGATCATTCAAATGAAATCCTTGACTTGCCCTTACTTTTTAATTTTTTAGTGTTTTGAAAGCAGGTGACAGTAATCTACTGCCTTTTTTATATTCAAATCTTCCATTTTTTTTTACTGTAACAGTTTACACAATTCTCCTTATCTCCAGCTAGCATTAATTTACAAATTAACCAAGGACAATTGCCAAAGGATGTGCTGTGACATTAGGAAGTAAACCAGGAGAGAACAATCGTTTTCTTTATGTTCTAAGCAAGAAAGAACATGTGCGGAGACTGAGGCACAGAGAAAATACTTGCTCAAGGTCACACAAGTAGTTAGCAACAAAGTCAGGACTTGAACCTACATCTTTTCTAAATGGAGCACAACTTTGCATTAAACCAAATACCAAGGCCAGGATTCATGGAGAAACATGGGTTGACGGGAAGTACAATCAATTCTCTGACAAAGCTTATTTTGGAAACAAAAATGTGCTCCCAAATGATAACTATATTAGGGAACATTCTGAGCATAACTTGGATTTTGGTTTGCTTCTGCTTGATTTCTCAAGAGACAAGAAGCCACTGAACCGCACCCATCCACAGCTGGTATTACAACTTGCCTTCTGAGTTTGGATAATCCTTTTTTCTCCACAGCACACTAGTTATGTCCCTTCTGATACTCAAGTCTGTGAGCAAACCTCAGGGCTTTCTCTAGGTAGACATATTAATTATTCCTCTTCGGGAGCAGTAGGAACTGTAGGTAGAGGAGACTGGCTTTCACCCTCAGGCTCCCTACCATGGCTGCCAAAGCCCTACTCTCTGCTACATCCATAGCCTTTTGATTTTGCCAAATTCTAGCACACCATAAGAACCTGGATGCATGCTGCACACCATTTGCAGTATATAAAACTATGCTATTATTTCTATTTGGTTACTACATTTTTTGTTTTAAATGAGTCACTAATGAAGAAATTGAATGTTATGCCTCAACCCCATTTTCCCCAAAACTATATGGTTTTTATTGCCCAATTTTGCATAGTGGAATGAATCTTAGAAACATACATATTGAATTATAGCAGAATGGACTGTATATTTTGGCAGATTCATAGTTGAGTAAGTTGTCAGTTCTGAAGAATATTTGTTATTGATGGATAGATAAGTGTCAGCTTGAGAGGAGGTCTCCAGTCATTGCTACAGGTCTTGACCTTCCCCTCTTATAAAGACAAGGAAGGCATGTTTTCTGATTTATAGCTGACATAAAGTCAAGGCCTCTAGCTAATACATGGGTGGGGGGTATACTGGTAGAATGAATGTAGGTAAAATGCAGCATTATATCATCAGAGTAGAACAACATATAGGGGAGACAACAAAGTGAAATTTAATGAAGCGCAATGTAAAGTCTTATGTTTAGATTAAATAATCAATTGCCCAAGGGAAAGATAGAACAACAGCATTTTGTGACATGGTTTGGAACTTTTACCTAACAGAAGCTCATTTCAGACAAACACTGTAACATGCCTCTAAGTGAATTTAGTCTGAGGCTGTATTAATAGAGAATGATGTGTGGAAATCAAGTCATGTAAAAATGATGTTGACAACGGCCATTGTCATAATAACAAACATTATCCTGAAAAGTTTTGTGGTAGATTTTAAAGTCAGAATAGAACTGAGTTAAAATCCTCTCTCCTATGCTTATTGTGCTTTTTGAACAAGTATTTAACCTCTTTAAGTCTATTTTTCTTATTAGTAAATAAAGATAGTAACCATGGCTGCTGAGGGTTAAGAGAGGCAATGTTTGCAAAGCCAGATCTTAAAGTGCTCTATAGATGTGTGCTATGGTTATTTTTTATTTGCATAGTGATTTACATTTTACAAAGTATTTTCAAAAGGCAGGGGTATTCAGTGCTTAGCTCTGGAGAGGAAACTAAGTTGGAAGATAACTTCAAATACTTAATGCAAGGCCAGGTAAAGAGAAGTAATTAATTAATAGTTTACATTTATAAAGTACTTTACAGTTTGAAAAAATACCAGGTATGTATATGTATATGTATATGTATAGACATAGGTATAGATAGAGGTGCAGATATAGGTATACATATATGTATTTGCATCAATCCACAAACATTTATTAAGTACCTACTATGTGCCAGATACTGTGCTAAGTGCTGGAATATAAAAAGAAACACCTAACAGTCTCTTCTCTCAAGGAGTTAAAATCCAATGTTGGAGAAAACATATAAACAAATATGTGTGTGTGTATGTGTGTGTTTGTACACATTCAGTCATGTCCGACGGTGACCCCCATTTGAGGCTTTCTAGGCATATATGCTGGAGTAGTTTGCCATTTCCTTCTCAAGCTCATTTTACAGATGAGAAAATTGAGGCAAACAGGGTTAAATAACTTGCTCTGAGTCACACAGCTAGGAAGTGTCTAAGGCTGAAGATGAATCTTCCTGAGCCCAGGCCCAGAACTCTCCTCACTGAACCACCAGGCAATTTACAGGACTGTGAAATCTTAGAATGACATGGTACCTAGACCTTCTCACAGTTGAGGTCTAAGTCCTGTAGGGGTCCATGAGACCATTCTTCTCTTTCTGAACATCTCCAGAAGAGCAGCCTAAGACTGTTTTGAACAAAGGGAGACTTTTGGGAACATATATTCTTCTTGTGGTTGCTGCTTAGCAAGAGAAAATCTTCATTTGTGTGTATATGTTTTGTTAAAACAAAATCAATGGCATTTCTTTCTGTTGAAACCTGATGTTTTACCTTTAAAAAAGTCCTTTATTTTTTTCATTTTCACTCCCAATTGTTTTGTCCTTTTGGCAATTTTTATACAAATAGGAAGAAAGAGGAAGAAGAAAAAGAAGAAGACGAAGAAGGAAAAGAAGGAGAAGGAGGAGAAGGAGAAGGAGAAGGAAGAGAAGAAGAAGAAGAAGGAGAAGAAGGAGAAGGAGAAGAAAAGAAGAAGGAGAAGGAGAAGAAGAAAAAAGAAGAAAAAAGGAAGAAGGGGGAGGAGGAGGAAGAGGAGATGATGATTCCATTTATGAAGGAGGGCTACATTGAAGAAGCATCATAGCACAATGGAAAGATTTCTGACCCTGCTGTTAGTGGATCTTTCATATCCTTTCTCTGACACAGACTACATATGTGATCCTGGCTGAGGAGTTACAACCTCTGCGAATTTCAAATGCTTCATTTATAAAACAAAACAAATTGATTAGATAGTCTCCAAGGTCCCTTATAATAAGTAGTAGGTATATGACCTTTTCTATCTCCACTGTTGATCCCCTGATATTTTCTTTGGTTTTTAAAGTCTTCAATCTGTGGCCTAATTGATCATTTTCTTTACTATTTACAATTTTAATTTAAAAAATATCTTCTCAAATCATGCGATGGATTTTTTTGGGGGTTGCTGGCTCATTTTAAACTTTATGGCTTTACACTATATCAAGGAACTCTGGATTTTCATCTGATAAACTTGAAGGATGAGATATTACATTTTTTTATATCCCCTACCTCTCTTCCCTGGTAGTAAAAATAATCAATTGCAGAGTGTGCACATGTGTGTCTGCTATAGAGAAATATGCAAAATCTTTTTTTATTAGATTTTTTTCCAATCTCCATGCATCAACTAGTCCCAGAGCTAAAGTTAGACATTTTCGATTTTTATTACAATTTGATCTCTCATTTGTTGCTGGGCAGCTGTCTTTATAAATGTCCAGAATTAGGTTTAAACCTTCACCTCAAGTCAAAAAACATTTTAAAACAAATTTAACAGAAGTTTTGGGACTTTTAACTACAACAGAAGCATGAATATAGTCATATATTTATTTTCTTATAAACTTTTTCAGAAGAAATTAAAGTAGCTTTAGTCTTTCAAAGTTTATTTAATTCAAATACCTTTAGTTCTCCAATTCTTCTTTCTTTTCTTGCATTTGCTCAGGTATAAGGGATGACCTAACAGGAAGTAAAGAGAGGCAATACGGGTATAAGCAGTTGCAATACATTACCAGTTTTGATAGTATAAGAGATAGCTTGCTAAAGGGATGTTTGCTGAGTCAGCAACACCTGGGTTCTAATTCTGTCTCATACATTTGCTAGCTATGTGATCCTGTGTAAGTTGTTTGAACTATATAAGCCCCAGTTTCCTTGCCTGTAAAATGGGGATATGGATTTAATGACTTCTATGGTACCTTCTAACTCTAGTTGATTATATAATTTTATGATATGCATGGAAGAATTAGTGTAAAAGACATAATCATGAAAATATAGGATCCAAAAAAGGTGTGGGCTAGAGTGAGGCATACGGTAGGGACTACCCTCGTGCTGCAATGGTGCCAACAAAATGTTAGAAGATTTAAAGACAGGCTTCCTTCACTTTGAGTAGAACCCCTATAGAAGATTGATGAGAGCTCTCCTAGGCAGCTCTTTGAGGCTATAAATTGCAATAGAGGTGCCATTTTGTATTAGCAGAGGGATTGTCTTCATTGTACACTGGCAGCTCCCTACATGGATGAAGAGAGAGAAAAACAAAAGAGAGTGAGGGGGAGAAAGAGAGAGAAGGATGTAGGGAGGGAGGAAGAGAGAGAGAGAGAGAGAGAGAGAGAGAGAGAGAGAGAGAGAGAAAGAGACAGAGAGAGAGACAGAGAGAGAGAGAGAGAAAGAGACAGAGAGACAGAGAGAGAGAGAGAGAGAGAGAGAGAGAGAGAGAGAGAGAGAGAAGGATGTAGGGAGGGAGAAAGAGGGAGAGGGGAGGAAAGAAGGAAGGAAAGTCAGGAGGGAAGGAAGGAAGAAGGGAGGAAAAGAAGCCATAGGTTGCCATACACATTAGTTTAGAAACACTCATACTAATGAGCTCATTATGTTATAGGTATATACTTCTATCTTGACTATTTTTAAAAATATTCTTCCCAATAGCTTCCATTTATTTCCACACCACCCTGCATTCAGCTCTCCACAACTACAAAAACAAAATGACAAGAGAGAGCATGGTGTTTGAAAAAATTCCACTGGGGAATGTGCTTCTTGGAGTGAGTAATTTTATTTTAATTTTTTTATATAAATTTATTTATTTAACTTTTTACATTCATTTTCACAAAATTTTGGGTTCCAAATTTTCTCCCCATTTGTCCCCTCCCCCCAGCCCAGTACACTGAGCATTCTAATTTCCCCTATCACCAATCTGCCCTCTCTTCTATCATCCCTCCCTTCTCTTGTCCCCATCTTCTCTTTTGTCCTGTAGGGCCAGGTAACTTTCTATTCCCCATTACCTGTATTTCTTATTTCCTAGTAGTAAGAA
>JAQQSK010012676.1:0-11775 GCA_028658325.1 Potorous gilbertii | reverse complement strand
CCTTTGATGATATGGAACAGAAAAGTTTGGACCATAACACTGAAGGTGACTACATAGTTTTCCCCAAATTCACCAATCACATTTTTGTTTACAAATGTGGTTTCTATTTTTAGTATTTCCATAAGCAAGTAATACAAATTTGAACCAAATCTTTTGTTCTCCTTGGGTGACCATAGTCATTACTTTTTAGAAGGGTTTCCAATTCTCCTCTTCCTCCTTGCAATGGACAGAGTCAGAGGATCTAAGTTCCAACCTCAGTTCTGCTCCTAGGGTCAGTCACTTCTTTCTGGGCAGTTTCTTCATCCCCTGAGTGAAGGGATTGGACTAGGGTATATCTAAATTCTCTTTCAACTTCAAAATACCATAATTCAGTGATCTATGACTAGAGGTCTGTGTGGTAAGGTCCTGGAGAGAGAGAAGATAGATGATAGACAGACAGATTGAGAATTTAAAGGAAAGCATTTATATAATGCTTGAAGGTTTGTAAAATCCTTTGCAAGTATTATTTAATTTCATCCTCACAGTGACCTAGGAAGTAGGTCCTATTATCATTCCTGTTTTACAGATGAGCAAACTGAGACAGGAGACTTCTCTGTCAGTGTTAGAGCTACTAGATCAAGCAAATTAAAAAGGGAGGACTCCAGCTTAGAAAGAGGAGAAGAAGGAATAAAAGGAAGGAGAGTCCTGGAGTTGGTGGAAGATCAGCAGAAACATACTGCCCGCAGACATGGTGTAGCTTTGTCAGAGAACCAAGGAATCAGACTTAATGAATGCAACTCAGCATAGACCAGGGACAAGGCAGGATGGAGGCACATAGAAATGTGTGATGTCTAGTATAATCTATAATAAGTAGAGCTGGGGGGGAATCGAAACTAACTTAAAAACCTTTTAAATTAAAAAGCTTTTGTACAACAGAAATCAATGCACCCAACATTAGAAGGGAAGCAAAAAGCTGGAAACACCCCTTGCAGCAAGTGTCTCTGATAAAGGCCTCCTTTCTCAAATACATAGAGAAAACTTTGGTAGAAGTCAAGCATTTTGCCCCAAACAGAGCTGCAGCCCACAACTGAGGAATATTGGCCTAGAGAGTCCCTAAGTTTTCTTTGTTTGTACGTAGGCACCGAGGCGGCACAGTGGAGAGGGTGCCAGGCCTGAAATCATGACGATGCTCCAGGCACTGAGCTAAGTGCTTCCTAATTATTATCTCTTTAGAGACTCGTCACGACACTTGGAGGTAGGAGCTACTATTGTCCCTCTGTTACAGATGAGGAAACTGAGCTAGACAGAAGTTACGTCATGTGCCCAGGTTCACACAGCAAGTAAATATTTGAGACTGGAGTTGAATTCAAGTCTTTCTGACTGCAGGTCCCCTAGCTGCTATACATGCCATGTTCTGAGCACATCTCTGCAAAGAAGGACTTACTAATACAAAATTGTTTATAGCACCTCTTTTCACGATGGCAAAATATTGAAAACAGAGGCTAAGTTCATGAGTAGAGGAATGGCTGAACAAGTTGTGGTATACGAATATAATGGAATGCTATTGTGTAGTAACAAATGATGAACAGGCAAATTTCAGAAAAACCTGGAAAGAATTGTATGAACTGATGCAAAGTGAAATGAGCAGAACCAGAAAAACATTGCACATAGTTATCAGCAGCCTTGGATGATGACCACCTATGAATGACTCAGCTCTTCTCAGTAACACAGAGATTAAGATAAGTCCAGAAGAGTCATTAAGGTCAACACTATCCACATCCAGATAAAGAACTGATGGACTCTGAGTGCAGATCAAAGCACACAGTTTTCACTTACTTTATTTTGTTGTTGTTGTTGTTGTTGTTTCTTCTTTTGATCTGCTTCTTCTTTCACAACTATGAGTGATATGGTATGTTTTTGTATGAAAACACAAATACAACCTATATAAAATTGTCTCCCATTTTTGGAGGATGGGAGAGGAGGGTGGGAGAAAAAATTGGAACTCAAAATCTTTTAAAAGTGAATGTTAAAAATGGTCTTAATATGTAATTGAGAAAAAACAAAATATTACTGAAATATGATGAGAAAAATGCAGATAGTCTTTCTCAAAAAAAAACTCCAATTTTAATTAGGGGAAACAATATATAGAAGTGTTCAGTTGCAGGAGAAAGACTCAATAATCCTTAGTATTCAGTGGCAAGGTCAATGACAAGTCCCAGGATTTTTTTGCCAAAGAGTTGTTGGAAGGCAGAATGGTGCACTGATCAGGAATTACCTTCCCTCCCATCCCACCTCAGACTTCATACAACATTTTCTTTGAAGCTTCTCTAATGGATTTATCATATGGTTACCAATGCTGGTATTTCGATCTCTGTACAAGACTGTAAGCTCAGCAACAGCTGGGATCATGCCATAGCTAACCTCTGGAGGTACCAGCACCAACATCTACTGCATGGTTTGCCATGTAATAACGGCTTGATAAATGGACAAATGAGTGAAGAAGGGTTGGAATGATTTTTATTTATAGATTCCCAGGTCCTGCAATGAAGTTTCTGAATTCATCAGGAGAGAGAGAAATGGAGGGAGGAGGACAAGAAGAGTTGAGGACAATCTCAAGAGGCAGGGAGATAAAGCTGGGGTGGAAGAGGAGCTTAGGCCAGGCTGGTGAGTTGCTGATCACTCTCAGAACTCAGATAAGTGGTCGTGATCCCCACCTCACAGTAGGTGTTGTCACCCTGGAGGAGAGAAAAGAAGAGTCCACCAACCATGAAATGTCCACTTCCTCTAGGAAGCTGCCTTTGACTCTGGAAGTGGGACTCACTGAGCAGGAGATATTTGCTTTAGGTTTCAGCTTCTTTCTCTGGGCAGGAAAAGTTCTAAATCTCTAGAAAACCTTCAGTGACCACCCCATCTCATAAGGACCTGTCCCTCCCTTGGATCAATCTTGCCACTAAGGAGAGGGGAAGGTGGGGTGGGAAATGAAAACTCTCTGCTTGGTACCATTATTTTCTCTCTTTGTTCAACCTCTTTTTCACATATATTGGAAAATCCAAAAAGGCCCAGGTTACATTTTCTCACTCTTCATATCCCCCCAACAGACACACACACACACACACACACACACACACACACACACACGTGCATAAACTTGTGCCTTGCACTGTGCTGAGCACATCATTTAATGTTTGTTATTGACTGATTGATTAGCATATCACATGAGTCCCATTGAACTTCTTAGCACAGTGCCTGGCACATAGTAAGCATTTAACAGATGTTCTATTTATCATCTATCTATCTATCTATCTATCTCCCTACTTATTTGCCTATCTATGTTTACTCCTTGACCCTACAGTCCAAGAGAATTTTCAAAATGGCATACAGGAGACAAGTCAGGAAAGTTGCCCTGAGGAAGGACCAATCCAGTAATTTGAGAGGGCTAAATATTGACCTCTAACCATCTCTCTCTGCTCTGTGCCCCAAGTCTAGGACCTGCAGACTTGAATAGATACCCCATAAAACACTGAACTCCCCATCCCTGAGAGCATTCAAGCTGATGTGGAAGACTACCTCATAGAGATATTGTAACTGAGATGACATTTATGTGTGGGAGCTGGACCATATTATCACTGATGCCCCTTAACATGCTGAGAGTCCAGGATTCTATCAAATTTCATCTTGTACGCGTTATGTATCTGTTTCCCCTGGTCCCCTAATCTTGTGTTTTTTCATCCTTTTTATCCCAAGGAACTTGGAGGAGAAGGATTAAGGTAAATATGAGAATGTGATCTGGTCCCTCCTTTAACCTATAGTTCAATTTTCACCTCCCACCCAGGATGTAGAGTAGTTCCTCTCTCCTTTACTCTCCCTGCTCACAGAGACCAACCCTGAGAAGGCTAGAATGCCTATGTAAGGAAATCCTTCACCAGAAGGATGTAGGTAGAGGGAGGAAGGAGGAAGTCTACACCATTCATGTTGAAGGAGAAGGTAGGCAGGCTTTGAACATTGCTGCAACTGACCAAGTATTGGGGAATAGAGACACAGGAAGAAAGATATGTCTGCAGGAGGAGATACTAAGAGCTCCATCCTATCATGAGTCCCCAGAGCTTCTACAACATGTTCAGGATAGTTTCCTGGCCCATGTTCTACCTTCTATGTTCCACCCTCTCCATACCAGTCCTGCCCCATATCATTGATCAAGTCATACCCCAACCAAGGGGCTCCTAACACTGAATGTAACCCTCATGAATGGAGACAGGGGTCAGAGCTGTGGGGTTTTGAAGGGAGCCAGTGTTGATGATGACAGCTTCTATATATTTAGCACTTTAAAGTTTACTGAGTGCTTTCCTCCCTGCAACCCAGTGAATGCCAAACCCAAGTATAATTATCTCCATTATGTAGATGAGGAAACTGAGGCTTAGAAATGATCCTTTTCAGCTCTATCTTCATACTCCCCAGCTCCAATGTACCGCATCAACTCAGAGAACATATCCTAGGGAACACTAGGGAGGGAAGTGCCAGTGTCCACAACAGCTTGGCAACCTTCAAAACACCAGCAAGTAGACTCACCACCAATGGAGAACCTGAAGGAAGACAATCAATGATGAGAAACAAGTCTTGGTCATGTGTCTTTGCTCCCCTCACCTGCATTCAAAGACCTCTCCCTCACATCAGTCTCAATTCATCTTTTGCTAATAAAACACCACTCCTCTCATTTCAGAGAAAAACCCAGGTTGTGGAATCTCCAGTCTGGGTCATCTTGGTAATAACCACACCAAAGCAGCTGAATCTACTGGACTTCACCCCTCCACCTTGAGCCAGGATTTGGGACAATGGAACCTTTCTTATTTCAGGCCCCTTCCCAGGTTAGGGGTATGGGTCGCACACCTCCATTCTCTTTATTCATCTTTCTTATTTAAAGACCAATCATAGAGTTGGTCCCTCTAGACTTGATCTCATCCTTTTTGTTGGTAAAATCTATTTTATATAAAGACTCAGGATATCAACCCACAGGGACCATAACTTTTCTCCTAAGACTTCAGATCTCTCTCCTCTAGAGCCACCATTTTCCCACCCTGAAGTAATAATCTTCATTAATGTATCCATTCTGAATTCCTCTCCCCTCTCCCCACCACACTTCACATACCCTCTAGTGCCAATCTACCAGTAAGCTTCCTCAGTGACAGGGGCCCAGTAGATGTCTCCAGTGTACAGGCTGGTGTCCACTCCACCAAAGGTGACTTGACCACCATTGTCAGAATTCTCATCCCTGAGGACAAGGGAAAATATTGGCTTTGGGGAATAGGCAGGGACTGGCAAGGGAAAAAGGATCCTTGTCTTTCCGTACTTCCTCCCACAACTGTTCTTACTCAGGCCACAGTCCCTGATTACTCATCAGCAAACCTTACCCCACTGCTCTACTTCTCACATGAAGGAAGAGCAGGCCAACCAAAGTCCTTTCCAGCAACGAGGGCCCAGTGGTCAGTGAGCCTTGGAGCTGAGACCTATGAGTCACCAAAGGGCAGTAGGAACATACATCTTCTAGGTCTCTGAAGATTTAGAGGAGTGGCATGGTTTGTGTATTTGTCCTTTGTTCTTGAAGAGGACAGTGATGTCAGGCAGATGATGATATGACTTTGATTTGAGTGAAGGAGGGCTGTGTAACCAGCATTGCTTTGTCCTCCAGAGCCATCTGGAGCCGGTGGTTAAGTATTCATCAGAATGACTGGAGATTGCCCATGATTCCAGGATTAGAGGGGCAACCAGGTGCAGTGAGTCAGGAGGACCTGAGTTCAAATACGACCTCAGACACTTCCTAGCTGTGTTACCCTGGGTAAGGCACTTAACCCCAATTGCCTTTTAAAAAAGGCTAATATTGCTGGACTATAGAGTAGCATGGTAGAGAAAAAAGAGAGGTGGTTTCCCAGGGCCAGCAAGCTGGAATTCTAGACCCACCTCTGAGTAGAATATTTGTGTGAAACTTAAATAAGTCACTTAACTTCTCATTGCAATTCCCAATGGGAGGCAGGTAGGTGGCACTGCAGTGGATAGAGTGTTGGGATTGGAGTTAGGAACACTTCATTGTTCTGAGTTCAAAATCAGCCTGAGACACTTAAAAGCTGTATGCCCTTGAGCAAGTCAATTCACCCTCTTTGCCTCAGTTTCCTTATCTGTAAAATGAACTGGAGAAGGAAATGACAGTATCTTTACCAGGAAAAACTCCAAATGAGATCTCCAAAGACTCAGACATGATTGAACAACCACCAAAATAAGTTTCACTGGCAGAGAGCTTCCTAACTGGGAACTCCCTATACCAAAGAACTCTCAGGTCCTTCCTCTTTTCTTATCTAGCTGCTTTCTCTGTAAAAGAAGGTTGGATTAGGCAACCTCCAAAATTCTTTCCAGTACTAAACTGATGATATAATTTCTCTTGGCTCTATATCCCTCAGAGTTTGTGAATATAGACTGGAAAAAAAGGAAGAATTGTGACTGCTAATCTCTGCCTGGTCTTCCAAATTTCCCTGACCTTGCTATCAAACTCATGATCCACTGTTCCCCAATAGGCACTAGACTTGCCAGCTAGGTCAGTCTTCTCACTGTCCCCCTCACCTGCCTAAGCTTATTAAATTGGACAGTATATTTAAAAATTTACTTTTATTAGTGGATTTTAGTTTTCATATCCATTTCTTATCTAAATATATATCTTGTCCTCTCTTTCCCAACAAGCTATTTTGTTTTGCGACAATAATGAAGAAAAGGATTTTTTAAAAATTCAAAAAAATAGTTTGCATAAAAAATTTGACCTCAACATCATCAGAAGCCCCTTCTTTATTCATCCCTTCCTCCTGCCTCATTCTCTGGTCCACTCTATCTCCATTCCAGCTGCCTTGCTTTACCCCCCAAATAGGGAACCCCTCCCCTGCTTTCAAGTTCCCCTTCTATGTCATCTTACCGATTGGAATATAAGTTCACTGAAAGTAAGGAATGTGTTACTTTCTTAGTATGCTGTTTGACATATACTAAGTATTTTCAAAGTGCTCTATCAGTCAATGAATCAAACAACACATGAGTAGCAGCAACATCACTAACATTTTTATAGTGCTCCTTATGTGTGAGGCACTGTGCTAAGTGCTTTGCTATTACTATCTCATTAGAGACTCATAACAAGCCTGGGAGGTGTGGACTATTGTTATCCCTATTTTATAGATGAGAAAACTGAGCTGGACAGAAGATACATGATGTGCCCAGGTTAATACAGCTAGTGTATTTACTAGCTGTTAATTCAGAGGCAGAATTTGAATTCAAGTCTTTCTGCCTACAGGCCACTGTTTCTCCTACCCCATACATGCAATATTCTGAACTCATCTCTGCAGAGAAGGTAGGGAGGGTACAAAGGAAGAAGCAGGAAATGAGAAATCAAAGTACATGGCCTCTCCCCTTCCTGAGAGGATCAGGGAAGTTCTTTGATTGATCCTCAGTGTCTAGGATTGCTTCATGATGATTTATTGAATAAGGATCAGGCAGGTAGACTTCTCAAGAAGAGCTGTCCCCCAGGTGATCTACAAGAGCAAATGATGGGAGTATCCATCCTTTTTTCCCCTTTTCTGTTATGTTTTATCTCTAATTCAAGCTATCTTTTTAGATCTGTTTCCTCAGCTTTTCTAACCCTAAATTGTCCTTATACTTCACTTTGCAGCCTTTGAATTACCTCATCAGTAATTTTGAGATTGAAAATTCCTAAGTTTGAAGTTCAGGCACTGTTTTAGCAGAAGGAGATTGCCTCAACAGTATGTGATTTACAGACGGAAGAAGATTGTCTTGCATTTAGGGCATCAAATCCATACCATGTTAGGGCAGGATATGAGGACCTTGCCAGTGTTTGTGCTATTGCTGGGAGGTGCTTAACTTTGACAGTCCAAGGAGAATGGGAAAGATTTCTTCAGCAGCCACATAAAGGACACTTACCTTCAAGTTTAAATCATAATAAGTGTAATTACATATATTCATGTTGTATGTTTCTCTATTTATTTATGGGGTCCTGAACATCCCTTGAATATTAGGTATTTTTGGTATTGGGAAGAATAAAGTCTGTGCATGCACTGAGTGACTGAGCTAGAGTTGGGGAGGTTGTTTCCCACTTTGAGGAAAAAAAGGAACCTTATTTGTAAAAAATCACTTCATTGGTGAAACTGGAAAGAATTATATATTCACCTTGAAAATTAAGGTCCAAACACTCATGCTCAATATGATCAAAGGTCATATAAAATTTAAGATATGGGATATAGCTTACCAGTAGAAATCTGGCATTCCAAGAGATGGTCATTCCATCCAAGCTCAGTGGTCCATTAGATTACTTAATGTGCGGTATCTGCCCCTTGTTCCCACTTTCCCCTGACAGCCTCAGTCAACAGAATAATCAGTTCGTATTAATGGCAGGTCAGGAGCCAAAGGGGTCTGAGTTTCTGATCCAGAGCTTGGAGGTTTAATCTGCTCTTAAGTACCCAGAGCCTCTTGATCCAAAACAAATAGAGCCAATGCTAACATGATAACCAAGTACAAATTAGCTGTGGGACTCCCTCCCTTCTTCTCATGTCCGAGGCTATCAATACCAGCTTGGGAGGGAGGAAGAGAGTGAAATAGTGATATTACTGCTCTCTGGCTTACAGGGAAAGATTGTGTTGAGAAAAGATTCGGAAGGATTTTTCCTTGAGAAAGGAAGATGGAAAGACAATCATTTGGAAGAAAGAGTCCTTGAGATCCACTCCATGTAAGGAAAAGTCAGTTTGGATTAGGGGAGAGACCTATTTACACACCAACTTACACCTACACATAGGTTGAGGGATTGGTGGGATGCCCTCATGATTCACGCTGGAGGTGGTGGATCTCTGCTTCTCCTATATACTGGACACCAAACTCAATGGGCTAGAGCCCAGGAGACAGACCTTTAGGAAATCTGATTCTGTGTAGAATCATAAAATTGGGAAAGGACAGTGACTGTGTAAACTCCATGAGGGGAGGGACCATGAAGTAAAGAATCTTGGAATTCTTTGAGAGAATGCATTTTGTGCAACCCTTTTCTTTGCTAAAAGAAAAAACCAGAGGTGTTAATATTTTTTTCTGTTTTCCACTCTCTTTCTTCACTACATTCCCATTCTTCATGAACTCATCTACAATTCCCTATTACTTCTACTATAATTCAGCTAAATTTAACAAAAATTTCTAATATATCAGAAAATCTTGGAAAGATTTACATGAACTAATTCAGAATGGAGCGAGCAGAAATAGTAGAATATTGTTCCCAGTAACAGCAACCTTATATGATGATCAACTATGATAAACTTAGCTCTTTTCACCAATAGAGTGATCCAAGACAATTCCAAAAGAAACATGATTGATAATGCCATCCATATCCAGAGAAAGAACTATGAAGTCTGAACGCAGAGTGAAGTATTTGCTTTTTGGGGTTTTTTTTCATGGTTTTCTCCCTTTTTTCTGATTCTTCTTTCACAGCATGATTAATGTGGAAATATGTTTAATACAATTCTACAGGTATGACCTAAAAAAATAATTCTCAATGTATCTTTTGTGTCAGTCATTTTGCTATGGATACAAAGAAGAAAGCTGTGGGACTGTCCCACAGTCCCACAAGCTGTGCGTACCATCAAAGAGTTTATTTTCTCCAGAAGGTGGGGTTGAGACCAGCAACAAAGATCTGTGATGTCAATGAATTGAGGCAGTCCTCACACCAGCACAAATAAGACCACTGCATAGATTTCATAGATAAGTTTCTATGGACAAAATCCTCATCATCCAATGGCCAATATTCTCATGATGAGTCCTTCTGCTCTTAGATAAGGTTGGTTCTGTAACCATGCGCTCCAGGTCCATAAGTGGACCTGAATTTTCTAGGTTCATAGGATCATGCAAGAGCTTGAGCTTCCCTTTCTTAGAGAAACTAGTCACCTTCAAACAATGATGATATAATGGAAAGGAAATTCAGTAGAAGCGTTTATATACATGCATTTTAATGATGAAATGCAAAATAGAATTAGTTAGGATAATCTATAGTGCACATACATCTGTTTGGAGGGCAAAAGTAAAGAACTGGTCCCCAAAATCCCAGGATTTCCCTATTCTAAGAAGTTAGCCCTGATAGTCTAACTGGGACCTAAATTAGACCCTCTACTCTTTCTGTACTTTCTTAGGATTTTATCATCTCATGAAGATTTAATGACCAACTCTGTGCTGATGATTCTCAGAACTATATATCCACCCTGAACACTGCTCCTGAGTTTTAGCTGCACATCACAAACTCTCCATAGAACATTCCTAACTTGTTGTTCCCAAAATATCTCATATTCAATATGATCAAAACAAAACTAATTATCATTGCTCCCAAACTCAGCCCTCTTCCTAACTTCCTTGTTTTGGTCATGGACACATGATTTTTCTAAATCCCAAAAGTTCTTAGGATTTTATCATCTTCCATGCGGTTAATGAACTACTCTTTGCTGATGATTCCCAGATATATATATATATACCCAGCCCTAGCCTCACTCCTGAGTTTCAGTCCCACATTACTAACTTTCTATTGGACATTCCACACAACATCTCATATTCAATATGACACAAACATAACTAATTATCATTTCTCCCAAATTCACCCCTCTTCCCAACTTCTCTGCTTTCATCATGGACATCATCTTCCTTCCAAGTCTCAAAGGTTCTCACTCAGTTTTACCCTTCACTTCTCACTCTCACATAGCCAATCAGGAGACAAATCTTAACATTTCTTCTTTCACAGAATCAGTGGAATAAGGCTCCTTGTCTCTGCTCACACAGCCACCACCTGAATCCCTTCATCTCTTGCCTAGATTATTGCAACCACTACCTAATTGGTGCCTCTGCCTCACTTCTCTTCCCTTCTCCAATCTATCTTCCCCAGCTGCTAAGGTCATTTTCCTAAAGGTTCAAATCTGACTACATCACTCTTCCATTTAATAAACTCCAGTGTCTTCCTCTTACCTCTAAGATACAAATAAAAATTCTTGGGGGGAGGAGCCAAGATGGTGGAACTGAAAGACATACATATGCTAGCTCTGAAACCACAGCCTATAAAAAATCTGTAAAGAAGAACTCCTAACAAATTCTGGAGTGGTGGAAGCCACAGAACAATGGAGTGGAGGAGATTTCTGTTCCAGAAAGACCTGAAAAACCTTCACCAAAGGTCCGTCGCACAGAGGACCAGAGCAGAGCCCAGCCTTGCCTTGGCCACATGGCACTGAGAGGAACAGATCTGAGCAGGCTTCAGGGATGGAATATCCAGTGGCCACGAAGGTCCCTCAACCCACAGGTGCACAGGTCAATGAGAGAGACTGTTTGGTGGGCCGAGAGGGGAGCAGGGTGTCTCCATAACTCAGGCCCCCTCAGGAGGCAGTGGCAGAGGCTGTGGCAGCCAGCGGCTCCTGGAGCAGGCAGGAGCTTGGCAACAGCTCCATTACAGAAGGTCTCTGCATAAACCCCCTGAGGGAACTGAGCCTGGGAGGCAGCCCTGCCCCCACCTGAGAACCTGAATTTAATCTTACCCTGAATAGCAGCCAGGCCTGCTGCTGAAAGCCCTGAGGCTGGGGAGCAGCATTTGAATCTCAGACCCCAAGCACTAACTGGGCAGATCTAGAGGTGAGGCAGGGGTGGAGAGGAATCTCAGAAGTCAAGTAACTGGCTGGGAAAATGCCCAGAAAAGGGAAAAAAAAATAAGACCATAGAAGGTTACTTTCTTGGGGAAGAGATGTTTCCTCC
>JAQQSK010012675.1:0-11775 GCA_028658325.1 Potorous gilbertii | reverse complement strand
TATGCATAAATGACACATGCATATATATATTTTATACATACACATATGCATTTATATATCTATGTATACACACACATATACATATATAGAGAGAGATAGAGACAAAGAGAGACAAAGACAGAGATCAGATTCTTAAGTTTTTTACAGGATAAGTGTTCAAAGATCACCCTAAGGCATGATTTCCAAGGCCTTCACATTCCTGGTCACCCTTCCATGGTCATATTCCATTTTGTCAACATCCTTCTTCAGATGGGACTCCCAGAATTCAATACAGCAATCTAGGTGTGATCAGGTCAGTCAAAGTCGAGCAAATCTGGCACCTCCCTTATGCTGGGGACTAGACTTCTCTAGAGGCAGTGAAGCATTGGATTAGCATGTTTTAGCTGCTGCACTGCACTGCTGACCCTAACCAAGCTCAGTGCTTAACCTGGTACTTGGAACATAGAAGATACTTAATAAATGCTTGTCAAATTGACTTACAATTGTGCAAAAATTTAGACACACATATACACATACATGCATGTATATATAACATATATGATATATACACACATCTATATATAACATATATGAACTGCTTTCTACTCTGGTCTCTTCTGTATTTACTCAATTTTTTAAAAAAGAAACTAAATGGAGGACTTTGCTTTTCTCCTGGTTTAATTCTATCTTGTTGGAACTTACCAAGTCTGCTAAGATCTTCTGAGGATTCTAATTCTGTTCCATTTTTGTGGGCAAAGATTTAAATACTCCATTAAAATAGAACTTTCAGAACTTATGGAAACTGAAAATAAGGTAGTGAAATTGTGGAGAATCAGTGATTAGGAAAAAGTGGAAAATATCAGCTATTTTTCATGAGTTTTGGGATCCTCAGAAATGTGCAGTGCATTTTTCCCCTAAGGGTTGCTTTGGACTTATGACTTTTAGACTGAAATGAATTGTGTCTGGAGACGATGAACTAAAGTGTGACATTCCTCTGACCAAAATAACACATGGACTTGAAAATATGAGAAACAGCCTGACAAAGGTGTTTTGGGGGCATGAATACAGCTTGCTTAGAGACACTAGCCCCAAGGAGCTATAACCCACTCCAACGGTGCAATCCTGGGTCTGTAACTGTGCGTTGGTAGGGTGTGAGGGGTGGAACCTATCATGGAAGAAAAATGGGAAGAATTCTGCGATTTTTGTCTGAAGCCATTTTGGAACCCAGAAATGTGTGATAGCCTAGTTCATGCTTCATAGATTCAGAGCTGTAACTAGGGTGGGGCAACAGCAGCTTTGCACATAGTGCCAAAATTTAGAGGATGCATGCAGCCCTTGTCCTCCATCCACAGGAATAAATAACTGAGCTTTATATCTTGCTAAGAAGACTTATTTAAAACTGGAACAAATGGCATTTCCTCTCTCCTCCTCATTCCGAGCAGTCATATCCAGATGAACACCTCTCTGGCCTGGCTCTGTACCTCCAGATCCTCCTACATTAGCAGCTGCCTCTCTAGCAATGGTGGCTAGGTGGGTGTCCTGAAGTCTCTGTCTCTCGACCACACAGTTCAGGTGCTATGGTCTTTTTTATCTCCCCTACCCCCAACCCTTGCCACTGCCACTCCCATGGAAACTTGTATCCCAAATTCTATATCTCATCAAACATTTTCCCCTTATCCCTTCCCAGTGAATTGGTCTTAAGAAGTCAATTTGAGAATTCCTCTCACACATTTATCCTGTAATGCTCTCTGTATCCTAGGCATGATACATCACGCCACCCCCACCCCCACATTTGTCTCACCCTCTCTCCCAACATGGGTTACTCAGATCCCATTGAAGCCACTTGCTTGGTTGAAATTAGAGTCACCAACTTTATTCCTTCTGGTGAAACAGAAAACCACCAGGTCATACCCACTGCCCAGCCGCTGATTCCTAAGATCCTCCAGGTCTTACCATTGGCCCTCCGTCTACATCATAAAAATCCTGGGCGCTGTCCTCAGACCTATGAGTGCAACCTAAGAACAAGAGCCCTTGACATCAGTCCAGATACAGCATCCTTAAGACTTTCCAAACTGTCCATGTGTCCTGAAGCTGAACTCTCATTTATGTATTTCTTTCCTTAATTAGAGTATTCTAAAAAAAAAATAGATATCTTTTTCAATTTTTTCAATACCCTTAGCACTTAGCACAATGCTTGCTACAAAATAACACTCAGTCAATCGTCATTCATTCATTCATTCATTCCTAGTCCTGATTCTGCTTAGAGATAATCAAATCCCTTCGTCTTATAAATGATGAAAACGAGGCCCTAATCACACAGCAGCTGAGTTGGGATTGGAATCCAAGGCCTTTGCGCCCAAACTGAACAGTTTTGTCAGCAGCTTCACAAATAGGGCAAAGATTATGGACATTTCCTCACCACCTCCACCCCATGTAGGCCCTGTAAAGCAGGCTAAGCATTCGCTCAGAACCATGGCCGTGCTCACCCACTGTGAGTTTTGATGCCCTTTCAGAGCAAGGACTTTCATTAAATCCTTAGAAAACAGCTCCAGAGAAGGTTTGTGGCTCCTTCTGGGGAGAATGAATGACTGGCAAGCTGAAGTAATTCCCATGGAAAAGCAGGGAGAGCAGCAGGCAGCCACCCACCCAGCAGGAGAATGATCGATCACCGCTTGCTTGACTAATCCTAAGATCCCATAAAATACAGGCCCGTAAAGGGAGAAGCAGGTTTCAGTCAGCCATTTTTATTAGGTCCATTTTTACAAAGGAGGAAACATGTTTATTCATCCTTTAAGTGCCTGAAATGGATTATAAAAGAGACAGCTTATAGTGTGACTCCCTTAGCTATCATTCCAGTAGCCTTAATGGGCCTCATTATTGTAAACTTGTAATATGAGGAAAAATTGCTAGTAGAATGGGGAAAAAATTATCCAGAAAAGGCAAGATCCCAAACACATCATCCAGTCTTCTCTTCTCAGTTCTGTCTTATTATCCTTCCTTCCATTGGCTTAGTTCCTGTTTAGGGGCAAAAATAAGTAAGTAAACATTAAAGACAGACACAAAAACACAGAGACAGAGACAGACAGAGAGAAATTTTCTGAAATGTTTTCTATTTTCTGTTTTTAAAAGGTTGTTATTGATTCAAGATAAACGTCAAGATGAGTTTATTATATGAGGATATAAAGTACTATGCTAGATACAGGGATGCAAAAATGAAAATCAACCCGATCCCTGCCCTCATGGAGCTTACATGCTACTGGAGAGATACGTCAGGACCATGGTTGAGAAAATACAATGGGAACCGAAGAGAGAGAGAGACAGAGAGAGAGAGAGAGAGAGACAGAGAGAGAGAGAGAGAGAGAGAGAGAGAGAGAGAGAGAGAGAGATCTTGGGGAGGGGGTACTTAAACCATGCTTTGAAGAAAGGATTCTATGAAATGGAGGTGAGAAGTGAATGCCTTGCAGCCATGGAGGACAACGTGTGCTCCATCTCTTTCAGAAATGGAAAAGAAGGAAATGGAGTATAACTTACAGAGAATAGTTGTTAGGCTGTATTGATTAGAATGTAACAATGGGTAGCTAGATGGTGCAGTGAATAGAGTGCCAGGCTTGGAGTCAGGAAGACTCATCTTCCTGAGTTCCAATCTAGTTTCAGACACTTACTTACTGTGGGACCTTGGGCAAGTCACTGAATACTATTTGCCTCAGTTTTTTCTTCTGGAAAATGAACTGAAAAAGGAAATGGTGAATCAGTCCAGTGTCTTTGCCAAAAAGACACCAAATGGGGTCACAAGCTGAAAGGACTCTCATTTTCCCATTCCAAAATGCTTGTTAGCAACCTTTTCAAGGAAGAGATCTTGCAGAACAACTGTTTTTCCCTTTTTAGCTAAATTTATCCATAGTTGTTATTGGGGTCGGGATGATCAGGACTTAATCATAGAGCCAGAGTTGGAAAGAGCCTTAGAGGGCATCTAGAATCAATTTCTCCCCTACCCCATTTTACAGATAAAGAAATGAGTGTCTTAGTACGATTAAATGATTTCTCTACCTGTGGGTGGTAAGTATTGGAGGAGGAATCTGAACCCAGGTCCTCTGAACACAAGATTGGGTCAGTTCAATCTGGTAAACATTTATTATGTATCCAGTCTGTGCCAGGCACTGTATGAGGTCCTGGTGATCTAAAGACAAGAAAATAGAATGGGACCCGTGCTCAAGGATCAGCTGGGGCTGGAAGGGAGGAGCTCCAAGCAATCTCACCATCCTGATCACAGGCTACAGCTGCTGAAGAAAGTTCCCTCCTTAAAATCCTTGGTTCTTTTAAATGACTTAATATCAGAAAGCAATATGGCTTAATCAGGGAAAATGCATTACCATCTGCTTTGCTGCCACTGCACCCTAAGGACCATCTTAGGTTAAGGTTGTGTCGCTCATTAGAAGGTAAGCTCCTTGAAAGCAGGGACTGTCTTACTATTCTATTTGTTTCCCTAATGCTTATGAAGTACTTTTGCATATAAGTATTTACAAGTGCTTGTCCATTCATTCATTTTCATTCATTCATGAAGAGATCAAAGCCCCTAGAGGTTAAGTGACTTGTCCAATGTCCCAAGGGTAGTACATGGCATAACCAAGATCTGAACCCACATCCAGACATCAAAACCTAAGCCTTAATCACTGAGCTACTGACCCAAGGATAACAAAAACTGTTGAGGTTTAAACCCAGGGATGATGTGAAACTTGTCTCAAAGAATTCAGTCAGACCACCTGTGATCCAAGTAAAGGCATTTATTGGGATTAACACCTCTCATGAAGCAGGTTAAGTTCCAAGAGGAACCAGCAATTTCACAGAAAGTAAAATGGATTTTTATAGGGTAAATATTCAATTACATAACAGAAATTTACATAGAATATAGGAATATGATCAATATTAAAAAGGCAGGAGGAATTGGTTAAGGGATTAGGTAATGGAGGAGAAGTCCCATCTATGGTTTGGTGGTTAACCATTCTGGCCATTGCTACTCTCCAACTGGCTAGCTACTGAGGTCCTGTCTGGTCAACATAGATAGTTAGGTATTGTGGTCCTGTCTTGGGCTAGCTGGATGGTGTGATTGTGATTGACTACAAGAACACACCTGTTTCTGTGGGAATGGGTCTGGGGGTGGAGGCAGTGGCTGGGTTCCCACAACTGCTGTTTCTGTGAGAACTATGAATTTCAGGGACACCCCTATTGTTCTAGTGAGCAGTGAGGCATATATAAAGTTAGGAGATTGGTAGGGAGAGCTAGGTAGGTACAATGGGCCTGTAATGAGGTTAGACTATTGGGGTTGGAGGCAGAAGACCTGGCGTCAAGTTAGACCTCTGACATAGACTGGATGGGTGAGCCTAGGCAAGTTATTTAATCTCGAATTGTTCTAGACAACTCTGATGATGTTATGGAAAAGATGTTGACTTGCATTGTTAAACTAAATTTCCTCAATTGGGATTTCAATGAAATTACAGGACCTCTATCCCCATGCTGCCATCAACATCAACATCATCGTCATCATTGCTAGCATTTATATTTCACTAAAAGATTCGCAAAGTGTTTTACAAATATTATTTCATTTTATCCTCACAAAAACCTTAGCAGGTAGATGCTATTATTATTTACATTTTACTGAAAAGGAAACTGAGGCAGAGGCTAAATGACTTGCCTATGGTCATATTACTAGTAAATGTCTAAGGATTGATTTGGACTCAGACTGACTTTGGTGGTAACACTCTGCATACTGAGCTGTCTAGGGCATCTCCTTCACATTTGCTGAACTTCCAGTCTGAGGGAATAAAAGGGAAAATCAAAACTTTTTTGCTGATACTCAGTGAAGGGTCATTGAATTTGTTCAACCCTCTGGCTGAAGAGACTGAAACACTACCCCACCATCCCAGTGGCTAAAGGTGGGAAAAGATTCTAGCTGCCCCCTGACAATGGAACCCAAGGAGTCCAGGCTTCTCTTCTGGCAGTGACCCCTGAATCACCAAAATGTTGAAGTATTTCAGCCCCGTTGTGCTTCTCTATCCTCCACTCAGATCCAAAACCTGCAGTAAGTTCTATTTAATATCTAATTAATGTATTCAGTTTAGAGCCACCTAACACTTAAGTCCAGTTCATTTATCACAAGGCTATAGACAAAGACAGTCCCAGTTGTTTTAGGGGTGGGCAATGCAGGATTCCATGGTTCCAAAAGGAAAATTGGAAATTGTGTTAACAAGCATACCAAGATTTGTTTTTCTCCTCTAATGTTTTTCAGACACAAAAGCATTGGGAAGACTTTATCAATTGAGACTTTATTGTTTTAACCTGCCTTGAAAAAGAAATGAGAGCAGCAAAGACTTTGTACCCTTATTGCTTAGCACAGTGCCTATTACATAGTAGGCATCTTATAAATGTTTATAGATTGATTAATTACTTGATCTTAGACCAATGCCTAATACACAGAAGGTGCTTAACAAATGTTTATTGTTTGTTCTTAGCACAGTGCCTGGCATATAGATGCATAATTAGTGTTTATTGAATAATAAATTTATTGATCTTAGCACATGGTTGCTACTTAATAACTGTTTACTGATTGATGTTAGCATGTGACCTGCCACATAATAGGCACTTAATAAATAATTGCTGACTTAAGTCTATTTTGTCCTTCCCAGGATAGGAAAGAGTTAAATTATTTATTCAAAGTTTTATTAATGTCTTTAAAAAAGGTTTAGATCATGTTCATTTTCACATATATCGTACTTGTTATTGAGAGCAGGGTAGAATGGTAGACATTTTAGTACTTGATGTTAGGAGGATCTGAGTTCAAATCTCAGATACTAACTAACTGTGTAACCCTGGACAAATCATTTAATATCTCTTTGTCTCAGTTTTCCTCATCCTTAAAGTCAGAGGGTTAGACTTAATGATTTTCAAGATCTTGTCCACATAGATGACACAGGGGATAGAGCAATGTGTATAAAATCCAGAAGACCTGAGCTCAAAGTCAGCCTCTGATACTTATCAACTCTGTGACCCAGGACAAGTCACATAACCTATTTCTGCCTCAGTTCCCCCCACAGTAAAAAGATGAAAATAACAGCACCTCTCTTCAAAGGTTGTAAAAGATCAAATGAAATAATATTTGCAAAATGATTAGCATAGAGTCTGGTGAATAGTAGGTAGTTAATAAAGGCTTATTTCCTTACCCATTCCTTCCCTTTTCTACCACTGTGATTCCTCCTTTACCCACAAATGCTTCCCTTGTAATAATGTTGTAGATGTGAAACAAAAAAAACCCAGCAGAAAAAACAAAAACAAACACAATTCAATAACAACCAAGTAACACAGGTTGCCTTCCAGAGCATTGGCATCATTATATGCTCCTTGCCTTTCACTTAACCATTGAAACAGACTGGGTTCTCATTTCTCTTTCAAGGCTAACCTTGTTCATTGCAACTCTTCAGTCTTGACTTCGGTGTGTTCATTGATTTCATTGCTATAGTAATTATGTATATTCTTTTCCTGGTTCTGTTGCCTGCATCAGTTCGTATAAGCCTTCCCATATTTCTCTGAATCCCTTATGTTTCATAATATCTTATGGCATTTTTGTTGAATCATTTCAGTAACGTCCAACTCTTTGTAACCCTATTTGGGGTTTTCTTGGCAAAGACACTGGAATGGTTTACCATTCATTCTCCAGTTCATTTTACAGATGAGGAAACTGAGGCAAATAGGGTAAAGTGACTTGCTCTTGGTCACACAGCTAAGTGTCTGAGGCTGAATTTGAACTTATAAAGCAAGTCTTCCTGATTCCAAGTCTGATACTCTTTCCACTGAACGACCTAGCTGACCCAGTTTTATGGCATAGCAATATTCTGTTATGATCATATGTCACCATTTTTTCAGTCATTCACCAATGCTGAACATCTAAGCTATTTTCAGTTCATGATAATTGCTCATACGACTACTTTGGGACATTATAGTACCTTTCTTTCTTTGACCTTCTCTTTGAAGCATATTCCTACAGTGGGACCCTTGACTCAAAGGGTATACACACACACACATACATGCATATACATATATATGCACGTGTATATGTATATGTATGCATGTGTATGTTTGTGCATATTTTGGTCACAAAAAATTAGTAGTAATTAAAGGAACTATCAACTATTTACTACTGATTGGAGTCAGAAGATGAGAGAGCCCTCACTAATACCCGCCCCCCCCGCCATGCCCACACCTCCCCGATAGCTTTCTAATCTCTCTTTAATACCTGTTTTGGTCTCCATCTTTCATGATTCGTTAGGCTTATGAGGTTTTCCAGGTCCTGGCGAATGATCAGTTTTCAATGAGCTGAGGCCTCAGCAATTACCTGATGCGTCTTTCCCCCTAGGATTAAACACACTTAATTCTCCAACCTGAAACTTGAAAGAAAAGGAAATTCCAAGGAAACCCCATCTTTCAATTTCTTGTAAGATACTTCCTTCTGTAGCTGATACTTCTCAGGAACATGAGGAATCATTAAAGAAAAGGACAAGTTTTAAGGGGTAGAGATTCCAGTTAATCTACTGATGAACTTTGCTGTTCTCCAGCACATAGGATGGGGCTTCTGAAAGATTAATGAAGGTTGCCTGCACCCAGATGCTCACATAACTCCTCACATCCCCTACTGATTTTAAACTTAAAATGCCAAGAGGAAAAAGGAGAAGTTATGTGAATAAATAAAAGATACTCTAATACTCCAATTTTATAAATAAATGATATGTTTCCCAAAAGCTGCACATAAAATTCTCCCCGCACTGTACTGAGTCATACTTAAGGAGCTAAGTATTTAAAGCACCCCCGCCAAAAGCCTTTGCAAAAAGAAGAGTCCCCTTTCCCCCTTTTTCTTGGGAAAAATGTTTCCAAATTTGTTAATTTTGTAAAATTCATAAATTGAGTTTTCTTATAATGCCTCTGGTGATTATCTACCTCTGATTATTTCAATTTAGGCTATTAAATATATATGTGTGTGTGTATGTAAATATATATATATATATATATATATATATATTTCTTTTTACATAAGAATGAAAGAAAAGACTAAGTTGGCATATTCCACTTTTCATGGATAAATAATGAATAAATAAACTGCTTTGATTTATACGAGCTTATATCACCTTTGAGAAAATCTCTTTGGTACTTAGTTCTACAAACAGTTCAAACTTCTCCTTTCATCTGGATTGTTATAGAATTCTGTGTCTGCCTTACCCAAAATCAATTGAAGGTACAACATGAAGGTGAAATGGAAATCCATTTTGTTTGAGGTATAAAAATTACAGAATTGGCCTGTGGCACAATACACGACCTTCATCCTTTATGGCTGCTGTCATTGGGTTAGAGTTTTACCATTCCAATGTAACTAACTTCTCCTCAGCTGTCAAAGGGGTTTTGCTGAAGGTCAGGGCTCACAAGGTCACTCTTCCTACTCACTAAACTCCAGTGCCTCCCTAGCATCTCCAGGACCAGATAAATCTGAAATTTTGCTTGGTATTCAGAGCTCATCATCATCTGCCCCACCATCTTTCCAATCTTCTTCCACCTTCCATCCCTCCCCTACTCTGCCACCCAGTGGCACTGAGTTCCTAGCTTCTCCTTTCACAAGATGCTACATCTCTGATCTCTGGTCATGCTTCCCCCCTCCTCCACCCCAATCCCTTCTTCCTCTCTGCCTTTGGACTTCTCTGGAGGCCTTCAAGCCCTACCCCAAATCCCACTTTCTACCGGAAGCATTTCTCATTCCCTCAATTCTAATTCTGTATTGCTTATTTACAATTTATTCTGCATAGAGCTTATCAGTATATACTTATTTTCATGTTGTTTTCCCCATTAGATTGTGAGCTCATCAAGAATATTGTCATATTTTTCTTTGCATTTCTAGTGCCTGGCATATAGTAAGTGCCTAATAAATGTTGGCTGACTTTTAAAGCAGATGAATTAAAAGCACCCTCTGAATCCATCTACGATTCCTGGCCCTCAGGATAACTTTTCTTCCCTACTTCTTCAAAGGCTGAGGGACTTATATCTTGAACACCAAACCTACTCTCAAGGAGTTCATGGTCTAATAAAGTCAACATGCTAATAACTGTACCCAAATAAAATGTAGCTATACAGGACAAAGTGGAGGTAATGTTGGAGGGAAGGCACTAAGACAAACAAAGACTGGGGAAGGCTTTTTTCAGAAGCTTGAATTGATCTGAGACTTGAAAGAAGCCAAGAGGCAGAAATGAGGGGAGAGAAAGTTTCAGGCGTGGGTGATTGACAATTTGAGGAATGAGTAGATGCATTGTCTTGTGCAAGGAATAACAAGACGTGTGTGTGTGTGTGTGTGTGTGTGAGTGAGTGTAGGGGTTATCACTACATCATAGAGTACATGGAGAGGTATAAGGTGTAAGAAAACTGGAAAGCTTATGAGGGGCTTTAAAAACCAAACATGATTGTAATTGGTTGTGGAGGTAATAGGGAGCCAATGGAGTTGATAGGCAGGTCACTTGCATGGTTTTTTTCTTACAAGTAGGGAAACCCAGACTTTGAAATTGTTACATAACTTGCTTGTGGTCACAAAGTATCATGCATGCTCTAAGAATTTATATTGCTAACATATGAATATACAGAGTCTCAAAATCAGAGAGGACCTCAGAGATTTGAGTCTTAGATCTTGTTGTTTAGTCATTTTTCAGTCGTTTCTTGTTCTTTGTGACCTCATTTGGGGTTTTCTTGACAAAGATGCTGAGGTGGTTTGCCATTTTCTTCTCCAGATCAGATGAGGAAACTGAGGTAGGCAGGGATAAGAGACTTGCTCAGAATCACACAGCTAGCAAGTGTCTGAAGCCAGATTTGAATCCAAATCTTCCTGGTTCTAGACCTGGCACTCTATTCACTGCACCACCACTGTTTCCTATAGAATCTCAAGTTAATGAAGATCCCGCTTGCTTAGATAGATTTGAGGTTTGAAGTGGTAAATAGCCATCCCCATCCAGTTCATTCCAGGAAGAAAACAGTTCCTGTTCACTCTAGGCATATAAAACCTTAGTTATGGAAGGCCACTCAAGGATGTCTAATGCAATGCCTTCATTTTACAGATGAGGGAAATGATGAGCTATTTTGTCCAAGGTCACCCCACACATTAGCAGCAGAGCTAAGCCTAATTCTCCAAGTGCCGCTTTCTACCATACCACACTGGGTCTCTAGCCGATAGTCTGTGCAAAAATTACAAATGAAACATTCTCCACATTAGCACAGATGCACCTTCTAGATTGTGCTTTGAAAAGGACCTGAAAAGCCTCTGGGCTTCATGATTATGTCACTCCCATGACTGATAGAAAAGGAAGCTAAGAATTAACACAAATTGATGATTTCCTCATGGACTTGATGACGATTTGAAAAGGAAACAAGAATTGCTAATGTATATTTATCTGCAGGAAACTCTAGATTTTATCCAAAATATCTGAAAGATCTCATCAAAAAATTTTATCCAAAATGTTTTCTCTATTTTTCAAAATTTTCCATTACCTTCCTCTCTCCTTTGCCCTTGGCCTTTGGCTTTTGGGAACATGTTACCTCTATATTTAGTAGTCTATTTCCTTCTCTCTATCATAGTGAGAAGAATGATAGGTATCTGTTCATCATTCAAGGATAAAGATAGTGTTTGTCGTCCGTGGAGATTACTGACCCTACAAAGGAATGCCTTTGAAGAAGAACTGACATGATGGAGGCCACAATCCCCCAAAAGGACACACCCTTTGC